>BQNB010009111.1:4656-87760 GCA_026074375.1 Tanacetum coccineum
TACTCAAAATCTTGATGAGCCATGTGTAAATCAAAAGGCTAGTGGGAGTAATGTTACATTCCTCATCTTATATGTCGATGACATAATTATTATGGGAAATCATATTCTAAGTTTACAAAGTGTAAAGACATATCTTGAAAAGTGTTTTTCCCTGAAAGATTTAGGGGAAGCAGCATTTATTCTTAGAATCAAGATCTATCGAGATAGATCAAAGCGATTAATTGGATTAAGTCAAAGTGCTTACATGGATAAAATCTTAAAGAGATATAGGATGGATAATTCCAAACATGGTTACGTCCTCATGCAAGAAAAACTTGACTTGAATAAAACACAAGGTGCTTTAACACCTGAAGAGGTGAAACGCATGCAGAATGTTCCCTATGTGCTGGGATTAAAATACTTCATGATGATCTTGAAGTTACTGCTGCTAAGGTTTGTGTTACTGCTACTAAGTAAACTTAGTGTTTTTCATTAACTCTAATGAAAAATATGCTAAGTAGTTAGTATTGTTAGTTCATAGTTACTACTGCTAGTGTAACTTAGTACTGCTAGTGTATATTAGTACTGCTAGTATATGTTAGTACTACTAGAGTAAAGTTAGTACTGCTGGTGAAGATTGAAGAAAATATTCTAAGTAGTTACTACTGCTTGTACACAGTTAATGATGTTGGTGTATAAGTTACTACTGCTTGTTAAGAGTTAATGTTGTTGAAAGATTACAACTGTTGGAAGATAAAGATTGCTTGAAGATCAAGATTACTTATGAGATAAGGATTATTATTTATAGAATAGATCTTTGAGAATAATCTAAGTTTTTGTAATATATTGTAAATCGACTAGGACTCCTTGGTGTATAAAAGGAGGTCCTGGGGTATAGAGTTTGATATCACAAATATCACAATCTAGAAATCTTTTGTTTTTGATATCGTTGTAGCTTCAAGGTTTTGTAACCCTAATACTAGTTAGAGTATTCGTATTAATATATTGAAGCTTTGTTTGTTATGCTGTGTGTTCATTAGAATTACTATTCTATTGCATATTCTTCTTATTAATCAAAGATTAGATTCCGCATAATCTTTGATTTATTTTACAAAGTTTCTATCATAGTTGTGTAGGATATATCTTGCATAAACCTTACATAAGCTAAAGAATTCAAGATCCATTCAAGTGGGATCAATAGTTTTTTGGACATGATAAAGAGGATCCACATGCTCACATCCATTATTTCAATAAGAATACCTCAACAATGAGATTCCCGGATATCCCGAGCACGTCAATTAAGCTTATGCTTTTTCTATTTTCTCTTGAAGGTTTAGCCCAGATTTGGCTAGAAAAAGAACCTCCTTAATCAATTTTAACATGGGATGATCTTGTTTCAAAATTCATTAATCAATTCTTTCCTCCTTCAAAAACGACAAATCTTCAGAACGAAATCATTTACTAAATCTTTAGACTTGAGATGCAAGTAGGTCTTGCATATGTGGATTATTATTCTTGATTTAGTTCTAGTTATACCTAAATAGGTAGCGTAATAAAGGGCTAGTTTTAGAATTAATTATTGAAGGCAATGTGACTCTCTGTGCACGTGTTAGTCAATATATACTCTTTGTTCCTTCAATTAGTTGCGGCAAGTATATTGAATGCCTACTTGTAGGGCCCGTCGTCGAAGTGAAATCAGATCATTTATGTCGTGGAACCGCGGCCCAACACACTTTCATGGGAGATATGACTCAATGATATTTTTGGTTACATCATTGATTAAACATGTATATACGAGAAAACTCGAATCCATTAATATAATTGGAAACGAGAGCACTCATTGACTATTGCATGTCCCACAATCATTATTCCAACAACAGGTACAGTGAAACATAAGATTGTACACATACACTAAATCACATATTATCATGTGACTTTATGAGACACCACATATATTTCTAAGGAGTCAAATGCGTTTTGCTTCTACGCTTACCAATTTTATTATATTATTTATACATGTCCAAGTGGGAGCTGTTGGATTATGTACACGTAAATTAATATATGTCCAGAAAGTTTATTCGAGCCTACGGGGACGCACGCGTTAATACGTAAAACAATTAATAATAAGTATATTAAATGTAATATATTTAAGTGATAAAGCTTAAACGAGCGTTAAATTTTAATATAAATATCTAAAGGTAGTTATGTTAGTCATTAAATAGTTTTAAGACTAATATATGGGATTTATGGGATAAAGGAAAGTTTCAGTTTGTTTCCTTTTCTCCCTTAGCCGATCGAACCACATCCCAAAGGAGGTGGATTGCCTAACTTGCAATCCAAGTTTAAGAGGCTATAAATAGAGGTCTAGGGTGTTTAGTTTTCTCACAACTTGAAAACCTAAATCCCTAAAATTCTCTCCTTCTCTCCCTCTTGCTTGTGTGATCGACCAAACATCCCTAAGGGATTTGGTTCATGGGTTTTGTTCGACAAGGAGAAACCACAAAGGTTTCAATAGTTGATTTCTTTAAGAACACGGTGGTTTAGCTTTATCACTACTAGTAATAGCATACTTAATTGTTTGCAACGAACGTATTATATGTGTTGAAGTAGAGAGATCTTACTTTAGATCTTGGGTGGTTAGTGCGTGGTATATGATTTATACACACGCGTATATTCAAGAAGGTGGTTACGTTAATTGCTAAAAGGTACACGTTCTTGTTTTTTGTTAATTATATATCTGATACGTGTTTATATAATTTTCCGCTGCTACTCGTGATTGAAATTTGGTCAATAGTTGTTAAAACCCAACAGTAGAGGTAGGGGTGGTTTTATGGTGCTTGGGTGATAGATGAAGTGGTGTGTTTAGTTATGGTGTAGTAGTAAAACAGGATGAAGGTGGTGGTGGTGGGTCACTGGAAAAGGTCGCCAGAAAACTTGGAAACTGACTAAATGACTTTTAAACCCGTTGGTGGCCTTACATTGCAATCAAAAATAAATTTGATACATTAAATTGAGAAAAAATACACTTTTATACACTAAAATTAGATATAAGTTAAATACACTTTTATGTGACTGATAAAAAAAATTGGATTATGTAGAATAAAATTACATGTTTTGTAAACCATATTGTTAGAATGAATTTCAATCAAATAATTTTACATACTAGAAATCAATGTAATTGATTATGTTATGTACTGATAATAATGGAAGATGATCTAACCAGGGGAACAAAAATGAACTGCCATATTTAAAATTCTATCATCAAATGTATGTCCATCTACTTATTTCAAATCATAAGCTTTGTAACATATCTATAATACATATAAAAATAAAACATATTTGTTTAAACCATAAAAACTTAAAAATGTATAATTTTGTTTGACTGGCTATTCTTACTTATAAAAGTCAATGCAATTAATTATAAATTTCACTAGTTAATTACTCGTACAATTTAACCACTAACTTTATTCACTCTCATTTATTTCACACCAATGTATGCATAAAAAATTTACACATAAAAAATGCGCATAAAAATATAAACTAAATTATACAACCATTGCCGCTATGCGAGTAATTGTCTTACTAATTATCCATTAAAATGGTCGAATCTTAATTGGAAACACATATATCTATTTATTCTGGAAAATGTCATAAAGATATGCTGGTAAATTAAACACCGTTGGTCCCCTGATGAGCACCGTTTTCTAGTTTGATCCCTCGATTTGAAAATTCCGCCGAAATAGACATAAAAGTGGCTATTTGGTGCGCTCTGGACCCAAGCACTTAACTGTCGTTATTGTTACCTTTTAGTCTCACCACCCGATGGTATTCTGGTAAGTGCGTACAAAAAATTAGTTACATCGTTTGTCCTTGACCACAAAGATTTAAAATTCAAAATAGTAACCCATTAGTTTTTACAATTTTTGTCTTTTTTCCTATTATGCAATTTTCCCTACTGTCCAAATGTCATTTACCCCCTTTCCACCTAATAGCACAGCAATTTCTCTTACCAATATAGACTTAGGACTAGGGACTATCCCGATCAACTTACGGGTTTGCTATTACTACAATTTTGACTTTTGTGGTGAATTGATTAACATATGTTTGCCACTTAGATCTTTCCTATTTAAGGTTTCATTATAACAAGTAATTCATACACCTTTTTAATACCCAACCAGTGTTGCAAAACCAAGCAAGGCCGTCCGATTAATCTACTTCCTAGGCGCTAGGCGAGATCAACCGCCTTACTTTTCACTAGTCAGCCTTATTAATCGATTTGGTCAAAAAGTAGTCAACATACCAATTAATCAGATAAAAATCGGCCAAATCGGGCATAAATCAAGCAAATTGGACAAAAAATCAGCTTAATCGACCAACTCAGTTACGGATAGAAAATCGACCAAATCGGACAAAATCTGCTAAATCGGTCCATATATATTTCCAACATTTTATAATTATATATATAAAAAGTCCAATCCGATTAATCATCGCCTAACCGATTAATTGTTAGGCGGTACCCGGCCGCCCAGCTAGCACCTAACCATGTTTGCAACCTTGTACCCTAACAAAACACTTTATTTATTTCTAAGTACAATTATAGCTCGTCTTGTGTGTCTAGAGGAACTATATGTGATTGATAATTCAGGGTTGGTTGTTGATGATATGTTGGTTTATTTTTAGAGGGACACGGCTATGGATATGTAGTATGCAACAGATCTCACCAAGTTATGGAAGGAGTTGGCAGATCGTATTAGTGACAGGGATCTGTTTATAGGTGAAATGGAACTTTTTAGTGGATCTTTGGTTCGGCGTCTAGTTATGTGGTGGTTTTTTAAGAAGCTTCAACAGTGTGACCAGTTGAAGCTTATGGAATTGGTGAAGCTTATTGAGCCTTGCAATGTATATTCAGGTGACCATGAAGAACACATTTTGTTACGCTGAAGCAAATATCTATGACTTGTTGTAGTTTGGGGATTGGAATAGGTGTATTTTTGTGTTTTGGTTTAGATCTTTTGGCTTGCTTCAGTGTCTTAAGGATGAAGATGATGGGTTTGTAGATGTTTTTAGGTTTTTTAGTTATTTAGTTTGTGATTGGTTTTTTACGCCAATATGAATATGAAATTAAAATATCTTTGGTAGGTTATTGATTGTTTTGTTACACCTCTTATTAATGTTCAAGTATTGCCAATTAAATGTCAACTACCAACAAGAATTACATCTCAATGACCACTGATGACAATCAAATAACGTCACATTATTGGCATCATTTATCCTATCTTTATTTCTCGTTTTGTATTATTATATATATGAATTTATACTTAATTGCTTATCTTTATGAATTTCAGTTATTATATCGAGCAACTGGTGAAAGTTGGAGAAAAAAGCGAGTTTTGGAGCATAAATGAAGAAGTTAGAGAAAGTCTACTATATTTGAAGAATACGATGTATCATTCTAGACAAATACTCCGTATCCCAAGACTTTAGAGACGAATTCAGCCCCAATGCATGACTTGGAAAGGGAATACGCCGTTTCCATATCAGTGAATACGCCGTAATTGAAACTTTGGTCAACACTCAAGACAAATGTGTTTTACTCTGAATATGCCGTATCTGAAGACCTCAATATGCCGTATTGAGTGGCGGTCAGAGATTATTCCATAATATTATATTCATGGAGAGCACGTTAAATACTCCCAATACGCCGTATTAGACCACTCCAATACGACGTATCAACCTGATTTCAGAGCCTATATAAAGAAAACCCTAACATTCTGTTTTCAAGATGCAAATAAGCTTTTAACCATCAAGTACAATTCTCAGACGATTTTAGAAGCCAAAAAGGTCTTGCAAGTGCCTCAATTCCAGAGACAAGACCTGTAATCAGTAACCTGCTCCGCTATAAACGCGATCGGTTTTAACGTACGTTTTTTTACTTTAATCGTTCAATCTAAGATACTGTTATATGAATACAATGTACTATGGGCTAAATACTAGTATTAGCCGATGGTTTATGACAATATGATGTTTTTTATTTTTTTATGTCGATTGTTTACTCTTTCGTATGGCCATGTTAATTATGTTATCACTTCCATACCCGTTTATGGCTTTGATTTGTGTTTAAAACTATCATTCAACTGGATCAAGGAGTATACAATAACGTTGCGTTAACGAATCGTTATTTGCGATGTTGACTAGAAGTTCTGGATAGATAATACATATTTTTATTCCATATATCATTGATCAAATAGATTACAAAAAAGTCCTGTTTTGCCTTTTGGGTTATGTGCATTGGTAGACTAAGTATCTTAGGTATTACAAATAACGTTCTATTCCATTGGGGTGTTCAATGGATTGTAGACTACCAGTATTTAAATAACAATTGGGCGTAAGTTGGTAAAGCCTCGGTGAGCTTGGTTTTAATATTGATACCAATATTGTCACCTAGATAGATTATAATTAGCGGTGTAAACTTAATTCGGTTATGTGGTTAATTTATGACCAGGATTTACACTGTATGATGTATGGTTTGCGAAGACTTCACAGGAAGTTTTACAATCCCCTAGGTAGTGTACCTAATCATTGTAGTGTATATAGGCAAGACTCGGGGGTTGTTATCGTTCTCTATGAGAATAGGTTGGGAAGGCTCGAACACGGTTTAACAGAATTCTAAAGGGTTGAGAGAATATTCTTTTTATGTTTTTATATTTATAAGAAAGCATGTAAATATCATGGTTTGAGAGGTTGGTTTGATTAACTAATATTTAAACTAATTATAATCTAAACTACTGGTGATAACTTATGATAAAAAGATGTATTTACCTAATCATGCACTAACCTGCAATTGCTTCTCCTAGACAGTTGCCTTGTCACACTTGTGATGATCTGTGTAAGTATTTCCTAGGTCATGAACGGATTACACGAACCCGCCGTCTATTTAATATTCCGTTAGGGTAACGCACAAGTAAGGTAGTATGAAGACTATTACAAGGCCCCTAAAAGTATATTAAATGCATGTGAAATAACTTAAGAGGGATCAACCATATTAGGGGTAAGGTAGTATGAAGACTATTACCGATGGTATCCTTTCTACACACTCGCGTTTCCCTAGACGTCTATGCCAATTTAATATCTTATGGCTAGTTTTCTAGAGCCTAACGCGCACATCCATCAACAAGAAGCAACATCAAAAGGATCTACAACCTAAGTTTCATGCAATCATAAGTAAATACAAAGGAGGGTTTAGCCTAGCATGTTAAAGATAAAGCAAGAACATAAATCAATCAAACAACACATAGACATATTGAATGATTAATGATAAATAATCTTACTTGATTAAAACATGGATTGAAGGTTGTTACAATAGGGTTTTGAGGCCCTAAAAACAACCTAAAAAGCTACTAGAATGACTAGGGTTCGTCTCCCTGAAATTATACAAAGTTACACACTTAAAACCCTAATTTAGGTTTAATAAATATAGGAAAATCGCTGCGACGGCGTCGCTATGAAGTCCTGACGCCGTCGCCACGTGGATGATTCTAGATCCTCTTTTAAGTCGGCCACGTCCTGACGTCGTCGCTAGATTTCTGACGCCGTCACTATATAGATCACGACGGCGTCGCTTTATGCCTGCGACGCCGTCTCCACGCGTTGTATACATAAATCCTTAAGAGATTTTGTGTAGTGTCGTATCCTGTCCGTTTCTTCTCCGAAGTGACCCAAGTCACGTGTAATTTCCTCCAAATTCCATCCAAGTGCCTAACAACCTCAAAACAAACAATTAACGCACATAATCAGGGCAATATTTGCATGATTTAGGGGGTTAAATGTCCCTGAAAAGTATATAAAATGACACCTCACACTGTAATATAAACCTAAGTTTTAGTGATAAGTACCCACCTAGCTAGTGAATGAATAAAACACCAACAATGTAGTTACATATCATTGAACAAAATACAATTCATCATCTTAATTAATTAAAACTTTAGATTAATAACATTTCCTACATTAGTGCTTGACCTCTTCTTTATCGATTGTTTATCTGCTTGTGTGTGTTAATTGTCTTATCTAGTTTAGATTAAACCAAAAGTCGTGCCAGTCTCTCAGGCTGAAAACCCCTCTTTGCGTTAGTTTAGGTTTATAAAAGACTAACATAGATAACTAGATGTAACAACCCGAGTTTTACGACGCGTGTGACGGTCACGGATTCGACGTCATAATTATTATTTTATTACAAGTCGAAAGAATTGAAGGTTCGACATTTAAAATTATTTTATTGTCGTGAATAATTATTTTCGTATTTTATTACGAACGGATTTGAGAAATTATTAGTTTTAGTCGATGTGCGAGTCAAAGTTTGACTGCGCGACCGTTGAACGTTTTGGGCCTCATAAAAAAATTTATGACGCGCCCCGTTGATTTCATATTTTTTGAAATTCATATTTCTTTGGACTCCGACATTATCTCCCGCGTTCTTATGCCGAGGACACTAGTCAAAACTTTATTTTGACGTGAGTTAACACTTTTTTTTTAATGTTAAATATCAAACCAAATTAAGTGTGACGGAAATAAATTTAGTCACGAAAGTATAATCCCAGCTTGTTGCCGTATATAAAACAAAAGAAAAGTAACCTTGACCTAAGGAAATATAAGGACCTTAAAGGAAAGAGGGACTAAAATGGTCTAGTGTTCAAACTTATTTTCTATATAAACAACCCCACACACACATATAATTCTTTTAACAAAATTTTCTCTTCCTTTGTCCTCTCCTACACCACGACCGGCCACCCATTCCCACCACCTAAATTCGTCAATTTTCCGACATGCAATACGATCTAAAATACATATTCTTAATCCTATCATCAAGACCTACAACATCCCCACAAAAAATCTACGTACATTCAATGTGTGTTTTCATAGTTCAGTCGGGCCGATTTGAGTCCGAAATGGGTTTAGAAGTGATGTGTTTTTATGATAAATAAAACTTAAGGTTTTGGTGTTTTGGCTTGGTTCGAGTCACGGCTAAGACAAAAGGAACAAGGCGAGTATGTGGTATTGTCCGATCTAGCTTATTTAAGCTTTGTAAGTATTTTTAATACTAGTGTTATTTTTATTTTTGTGATTCAATCGATTCTTGGTAATTGCATGTGATGAAATCCGAGGGATCTTGCGTTGTCTAGTTTAGATTTTGTTGTTGGTTGATAGAGCGAATTGGATATTGTTTATAGGCTATTTTAGATGTGTCGTGAATGAATTTTTGGTCAAAAATAGATTTTTAGCATGATTTGTAACATATAAATCTGGGTACAAACTTTGGTGCGGAAAACGAGGCATGAGATTTTGTAAAATCAAACTTTTGTTTGAAAAATATGAGTTTATTTTTACGATCGTTTTGATATAAAATGGAGCTTCTAACTCCTAATAACGAAGAATCTAGAGCGAAATCGAGATATACATTTCAAGTCCAAAAATTCAGCACTTGTGGTAAACATTAAAGCTGACAGATTCGAAAATGAACAATTTGAGCACTTTCGAGTCAGTTTTAGCCTTCCGGCGAAACACGAAAGTTGTTCGGAATATCGTTTTACTTTGCCGTGAGGTTTGCTAGTTTTAAAATCGCATAATAACGGGTCTAAACTGAAAGTCAATTTCTGCACTTTAATAAAAATATAATAAGTTCCAGCAGAATCTTGCAGGGGCATTTTGGCCATTTTCCTTCGAGTTTCAGGTCTCAGCTAAAGCTAAAAAGTGACCCGAACATCGTTTTGCATAAAATCTCTTTTTAGTCCGAGTCGTGAAAATGTGATATAGTAGGTCGTTTTGGAACGGGTCATATTTAGAAAAATATATACAAAAAGTAAAAGTCCAACGTAAAAGTCAAACGGAGATTTTAATCGACATTAATATGTCGTAAAGGTTAATTTGGTTAATAAAATAATATCGATGGATTTCTTAAGAACGACGGGTATTTTACGACCACTGATCGAGTCTAATAAATTTTAATTATTTTTTTTACTAAAATGAAAAGTCTAAAAATAGTACGCTTTTGCGGTATAGCGAATATAACTCTGATGCGAGTTGAATTAATAACCTAATGGTTGCAGAAAGAACGACGAGATAAAAAATTATTATAAATATAATTAGATAACGAGACTTACTAAAAATAGTAACTTTCCGAAAATAGTACTTTCCAAAAATAGAAAGTTTCCGAAAATAAAAAGTTTTTAATAAAGTATCGAACGTGTAATAAAAATAATGATCGTAACTCAATTATGTGGGGTTTAGGATTTAGGACGCGCAAGTGAATTTCTCATCATATGTGTATGTATATCTATGTAGTTTTAATAGTTGCGATGTACGCACTATTCGATCGTACTTTACTGTATAGTAATTAAGCGACATAAATTATAGGTCGCGGTTGAGTTCGTTGTTGCGACGTCTTTGGATTGTTTCGGTTATGTTGATCTTCGGCTTAGATCAATGTGAGTTTATAGCCTCGCTTTTTGAACTGTTTTAAATGTTTTAAAACCCTCTAGGGGATACAATGCTTGTATTGGAATTGAACGCAAATGTGTTTTTGATAGTGAAAGATTCCATACTATGAGATTATGCTTTTGACTGTGTACTCGTTAATTACCGAGGAGGTAAATGCTGAATGCATTAAATAGATATATTGGGTTTGACAACCCCGTCCGAGGTATGAATCTGAAGGTGAGCACCTTGTAACAGACATTTTGTATTGGTAAAGGGGTGGTGGCATACTACCCGGTCACTTATTTGACACATTATCAAATGTGTTAAGGTTCGGTAACACGGGCCTTCATTGGTGGAAATCATGTATATAACTTGCCGTGCAAGTAATGATATAGTGTTTTGTGGTACCAAACATGCGTTTCTGACTGTTATTTTGTACACGCGAAGAATTCACTCCACGTTTTGTTGACGTTTGTTAAGCATGAATCTCAGTTTTAGATGTTGTTATGGCTTGTATGGGACGGAACGAGGATATCAAAGACAGTGTCTCGTGTGAAATATTTTGTATAAATCAAACAAGGATGATTTATTTTTAGAAAGGTAGTGCACGTCATGACTTTTGAATGGAAGTTTCTAAGTTATATGGGACCTAATGTAACACTATTTTTCCTCATATAAATAAAATAAATTTTGTTTATAAATGTATCATTGAACGAGTTACTGAGACCTGCGTGTGCATGTATTATGAAGCAGCACCCCAAATGTTGCATTCCGCTGCGTATCGTATTATGGGGGTGTTACACTAGAATACTAGCAAATTAAAGTATTAACGCTCACTCTTAGTGATCGACACCCTACTTACCAACAAACCTAAAATTGATCGGGTACACTACCCGTTAGTCTTAGTTAATAGCTAAAGTCGGCAAAATATAAATAGTAAAACTTTATAATATAAATACCTATAACTAAACTACACATCAATTTGGTGCCGCTGCCGAGAGAGAAATTGGTTAATACTTTGTTTATTAGTATTTTAGATATGTTTTATGTGTTTTTATTTGTTTTTAATATTATTTTGTGTTTTAATTTTTGTGTGTTTGAGTTTTATTTAATTTCTGGCATGTTTTTTACCTGCTGTTTTTTTCCTATCGAATACCCGATACGCTGTATGCATCCTATAGGTTAGGTCGTATTCCTCCGCGCTTGATAAGGCATATCCAACTTTCAAAAACCTATACAGCGTATTCGATATCAAACATCAATACGGCGTATTCAGTTTACTAAATACGGCGTATCGATCGTCTAATACAGCAACAATTTTGGTTTTTGGTATTCCGTTTTCGTGTTTTGTTTTCTGTGTTCTCTTTCTTCCATACCTTTCCTACTGATATTTAACCCTTGTTTTCAGGTAGTGCATGACCAGGAGTTCGAACAAACAACTCATTGAACCTTCCGACGAACTTGAGCAAGTGTTACATTCATTGAGAAAGCTTTTCAAGACAACTAGTTTTAATCATTTGAGTTCACCAAAATTGATTTATTTCTTATCACGAGAGACAGCTTGGTAAGATGTAAATCACAAGAACAATGACGGAACCAACTATGGAGGAGTACATGACAAAAACCCGAGAGGATTACAGGTCAGGTATTGCTAGACCAAAATTTGATAAGGATGCTAAATTTGAATTGAAAGGTCAATTTCTAAAGGAGTTACGCTACCATACTTTAGTTATCCGAAATTGAGGATGCAATGTGTCCTAATTGCAAGAGTTTTGTTAGCCTCAATTATATTATTAATCTCGGTCTTTATCTCATGTATGTTTTAAAAGGCCAGGAAGTATAAATGTGCTCGTGAACAAAACTAAACTTGTACTATGATCTGGAGCTAGGAGTCCATTGTAATCCCGAGCCCAGCCCAAGACATTAAACCACGGCCCAACAAGCCTTACAAGGCCGACCCATTAAGTGGTATAAAATACTCCCCTCCAAGTGATGAGATGGTGTTGGTCTCATTTGTAAGACACACATTTCATGTGAAATCACCATCCATTCCTTCTCTCTACTTTCTCTCTCTAACCTCTCTCTACTTTTCTTCATTTCTTCTTATCTTATTTTCTTGTTCATCAATGGTGAAGTGAAAGTGTATCTTGGTTCCTACATTTGGTATCAAGAGCCACGGGTGGGTTTAGTGTTTAATTGTGGTTCGTGTTGTACTTATTAATAAGCTAAGAGGGTTTCGGCTGGTTTGGATTTGGATTATTCTTCATAAAGTTTTTAACTTTATTTTCTTAAAACCTTTCTAGCTTATTTCAACTTATTTTTTCTTTTCTTTTTTTCTTCTTCGTAGCGTATATCTACCAACAGTAGCTTAGTCATTTTTTTGGGCTGCTGACATATATACTCCTATGGGCTAATTTCACTCTAAAGAGTCATAGTTATTGGTGGTTTAAAAACTACTAGTATTTTTTTCCAATCTGACGACTTATTATTTTTATTTATTTTATGCATTTGTCATAGTAAAAGCTTGATATTTTGGTTCTTCAATGTTCTTAACCTTCTTTCTTAAAAAAAAACCTTCCATGTTTCTTACTAATTAAGTTACATAGCTTATTTACTCCTTTAACTGATTACTTTCGAGCCTATTTGTGTTTTTAAACGTCTCAGCTTATTGTCGTTTTACTTTGTTCATAAGAAGCTTCTCTCTTTCACTTTAAAACGAACTTTTGTCTTAAAAGGATTTAGTGTCTTTTTGGTTTTGTGTTTTTGTGTCTAAAATGCAAATTTTTTCTTCGTATAATCGTCTGTAGCTCAATTAATAGTATAGTTTTAGTAGCTTATTTGAGTTTTTTGAAGTTTATATTCGAAGCTTATTGTGGGTTAAAAATAGCTTTAATAAGCTTATTTGTTACTCTTTTCCGTGGCTTATATGTGCTTTAAACGACTTATTAACAGCTTATTGAGATTTGTTTTTTACCTTATTGTGCATGGCGACCTAGGATTTCAACATAGGGTAATGCACCAACCTTAAAGTATGCACTCAGAAATTTACTAAAAAAAACAATTTTTTTACACTAACCTTCGAATCGCAGGAATGCACGTGCACACCCTGCTATAAGCTGGTCGCCCTGTTATTGAGTTCACAAAATTTTTCAAGCTTTTTTGGTTTTAAACATATTTCAACAAAAACCTTCACCTACAACCTCTCACGTAGCTTATTTTCGAAGCTTATCTCCTTTCAAAAAGTACTTATTCTCGTGCTTAATCAAGTTTTTTTTGGGTTTCTTCTTTGTTTGTGGTCCATCCGGTAAGAACAAGAAGGAGACCAAGATCCAAGTTTTTAGCTACAAGGACTTTGGATTTTTGTTGTTTCTGTTGAAGACAAAAGAAAGGACACAGGACGTAGGTACACTTTGAAGGCACCGGATACGCGGTTTGTAGTTGTAACCGGACTCGCAGTTTACAAGCATAACCGGACTCATAGTTTACAAGCATAACCGGACTCGCAGTTTACAAGCTCAACCGGACTCGCAGTTTTGTCATATCACCGACACCAGTTTTTGTTCTTTAACGGACTTGCAGTTTTGCTCATTCACCGGACTCGCAGTTTTGCTCTTTCACCATACATTTTGCTTAGGCGATATATACATCCTTCACTTGGCGATTTATACCAAAGGAAAGGATAAGGCAATTTATACATAAGTATAAACCGTGTTAATTCAACGAGTTTCAGATTTTTTGGTTTTGAGCTTCGGTTATTCACGAGTCTTCTAACTTATATCATTACGATCGCGATCCTTCAACGATCATCGTAGTATATTGGGTTTTTATCGATGATAACCGTACCACTCCGCGAGAAGCAAAATATAATTGTACCATTTTTTTCATATTCAATGAAGAAGACGACTTCAAAATAAGAGGGAAACTGTGTTTATTAAATAAATTCGAAATTTACAACTTCAGTCCTTGGACTTCAAGATCAATTCACAATTCATCCTTTAGTTGTTTATTAACCCTCATTGTTGAAATAGTTTTACACCATTAGTCCTCAATACTTATAATTCAGCCGTTAGCCCTCCAAAGTGAACCGTTATTGCACCGTTAGTCCTTGATTGTGTTTTAATCAACCGTTAATCATTTTAAATTAAATGTGTAGTAACCGTTCGTCCTTTTAGCTCATCATTCGTTAACAAAAGTTCAAATTCTTCAACAACAAGAACGATTTCACTCACAACAAATCACAACAATTAATCATTCTTTCACGGTTTCTTCTTGATTTAGTAAAATCCCGTAAAAGATTATTCTTTTCTCGGTTTAAGTCATAGAATTGTAAAATCCCGTGAACTCAAACAACAACAATCCACACAACAATCACTTTACCTACTTAAGATCCTACAAATCATTTTCACTTCAATTCACGTTAAAATGGAAACGAAAGATACTTTACCTTCGTGTTCAAATTCGGAAGAACAACAAATGCAACAAATTCAAGACAAAGAAAAAAAGAGTTGCATGGTATCTTTTTGACTACTTCATTCACACCTCAAGCTTCTCTCAAACAACGACTTAAAAGGAACTCAAACTGAGTGTGGATTCAAACACGCATTTGCGACACTCTTTGGTCAAGATGTAGAGACTTTCACAGGCACAATGTTCCTAAACGTGGATCAACTAGAAAAGCGACTTGACAAAGAAGAATTTCAAGAGATTGGATCCATGGCTGCTTTTAAAGTACTCGAGACACAGTTTTAGACGTTCATCAAGTCACAGATTTATTTGGATGATGAATATGTTATAATGACACGCAAGTACTTTCTAGAATACACTCAACTCGAGATTCGAGAATTTCGTGATACACTGATCCAACACATGGAATATGTTAAAAAGTCGATTGATAAAAGAGCACTGCATAAAAGAGATTATGACAGCAGGGTGAATGAAAGACAGATGCAGACAACAGAAGGAAAGGTTGATACGAGTAATGCATTGGATGTTAGTTTGGTTAACACAAAAAGTAGTGGGACATCATCAGGAGAGCAAGATACAAGCAGCATATCAGGGAATGATGCACATGTTGATGATGCAGATATCAGACCCATATATAATGAAGAGCCAATGGCTGAGGTAAAATTGACTGCTGAATATAATGTATTTGCTACAGGACAACAACATACTAAGCAACCTGAATTCAATAATGAAGGAGAGGTTGACCAGAATGTTAAACAATGTCATGACATACGTACTTTACCTGCTCAATTAACTAATAACCACATAACTAAACTCTCATATCAATCTATCGAATCTGAAAATATTTGTCTCAAAAAGATTGTTGCCCAATTTCAAAAAGATTTTTTAAGAATGGAAGCACATTGTGTTAATCTTGACCTTAAATATCAAAATCAAGCTTTAAAAGAAGGGCAACATGGTCAATTTCAAATGAAAAGAGTAATGAATCCAAGGTTAAACATGAGATAGATGTAATTGAAACAATAAACATCGAATTGGAATATAAAGTGGCTAAATTACTTAAGGAAAATGAGTCTTTAAAAAAGCATTACAAAGAACTGTTTGATTCTATCAAGACAACGAGAGCTAAGACTAGAGAACGCACAACTTATTTGATTGCTCAAAATGCTGAGTTCAAAGCTCAACTTCAGGAAAAAAGATTTGTAATTGCAGCATTAAAAAGGAGTTAAGAAAATTAAAAGGAAATGGTGTGAATACTAAGTTTGCAAAACCATCAATCTTGGGGAAACCGGTTTTACAATCACTAAGAAACCAATCAGTTGTTAGACAACCGACTGCGTTTAAGTCTGAATGACCTAGAATTTCAAAATCACGGTTTGCCTCCCAAGTTGATATGAATAACGATTTGTCAAAACCAGTCACTACACATTATTTGCCTAAGGAAAGAGAATCTGCTATTGTAAAACCTCATCACATGATTGCACCTAGCTCATCTAGGTATAGCTTAAATGACATGGTTCATAATCACTACCTAGAGGAAGCTAAGAAAAAGACACAAGAAAGCGGTAAGAATTCAATACCTAGTGTGATGCCTTCTGCTAGATCACAAAGCACAACTAATGATAGCAAACCAAAACCTAGGATCAATTACCAAAATTCTAGGAATTGGCCAGCATCTAAGAGTAGTTGTGTAACGACAAAGACTGTGCCCATAGTAGAACACTCTAAGAGTTCTAGAAATTTTTCTGACTCAAAACACTTTGTTTGCTCGACATGTCAGAAATGTATCTTTAATGTAACTCATGATTCTTGTGTAACAAAATTCCTGAATGAAGTCAACTCACATGCTAAGGTTCCATCCAATATGATAACGCACAGAAACAAACCCGTAGAGCAAATAAGTATTGCAAAGAAACTAGAAAGACAGATCCCTACAGGACATAGGTTTTCAATCAAAAAGACTTCCACTGTGCATGAGAAAACAACATGTCCTAGATCTTGTCTTAGGTGGAAAAAGACCGGTAGAAATTTCAAAACTATTGGTCTTTGATGGGTTCCTACTGGAAAGATATTCACATCTAGCATAACCAAGGCTGACAGTGAACCCACAAATGATTCAAATGAAGATATCACTAACCAATATGAATGCGAACAAACTCTTAATGTCAGTGCAAGTACTCTTAACTTAAGTGCAAGTACATCTTTCAATCCTAAAAAGGAAGGACTCAGAGTTTGGTTGCTAAAAAGATTGATATCTCAGAAACCAGGTCTTCAAGGAATTCTGATCTGATGAACAAGCAATGATTTCTGATCATAACAGTTCAGAACTCGGAATTCACGACCACAGCAATGAACCGTCCAGTTCAAAGCTGGTTCCAAAAGTTGTTCCTCCAGTAGACAAGACATCTACATCACAACAAGAGTTGGAATTACTATTCAGCCTATGTACGAAAGAAATACTTCCAATGCGAAAAATCCAATGTGTCAAAGTCTTCTGTCTCCTCTGATAATCTTCAACAACATGGACACACAACCCTACAACAATATACAACCTACATTAGAACCAATTTATTCCACCATCAAAATAACAATGTTGAGACAACAAGTAAATATTTTGAGAAAAAGGCCAAATACAAAAGTATAAAATTTCAAAAAGCAAATACAAAATCAGAAAATAAAAATTTTCCAAAAAGAATCTTCTCAAAATGTCTCTTGGAATCGATAACATTTACGTACCTAGAAATGTCAATTAATATTGACACGCGTGTGTAAATGAAGTTCGAGCAAGAGTTTCAAATGCTTTCAAAACATGTCATTTCTAATTTTTCTTTCTGGCTTATGTGCAAATATCAGTACATAACTCGGACTTCAAATAAAGGAATGTTTATCTATAAAGATAACTTATCCTAACAATGAAAAAAATCAACTTTTCTCGATCTTGAGCTGTTCTTACAAAACATTCAAAGTTTTGAGCTCAAGAAAAAGGATAGTGTATGCATAAGTGCACTTACCCTTAGAGTTAGAAGAGAAGTCTTCTAACATATGTTTTTCAAAGAGTTGAACACAATTTTTAAAAAATTTCTCAATGACAATTCAAAATCTTTCAAAATTGTGTTTTCAACACTCCTTCCCTCACGGTGTTTTAAAAGACGACAATATTACAATTGGTTCTATTTTTGAGGGGGAGTTTTTCGAAAAACAAAGTTTTAATGATTTTGGATACATCATCTCACTATAATTTTTATGTATTCAAACATTATAAAAAAGTCTTAATAACAACTCAGTAATAATAATGACTACTCAATAGATTGTATGTTATAAGATGATCCAGTGTCTGAGCACAATTTTTCAAGAATTCTTCAATGACATTCATAATCTTTCAAAATTGTGTGCTCAACACTGTCTCAACCTTAATTTTATATTCATTTTACAACTTGGTATCATTTTTTTGGTGTCAAACATATGTAAAATTGAGGGGGAGCAAGAAAAAAAGTTCCACATAATTCATGCTAAAACATTTTCTACCCATGGGATTTTCATGACAAATTTTAATCACTTGGAAAATGTGATCTTGAATTTTCATGACAAATTTTCATGAAAGATTTTCATGACAGATTTTCATGACAAATTTTAAAATGTGATCTTGAAAATAATAAGTAATCTAAACTACTCAAAGTGATTTATACTCTTCGGAAAAGGTTTTATAGTTACAATCTTATACCCAACAACATATTACTTTCACGATGATTCTGAAGTCATAAAGTGGATAGAAATAGCAGTCCTTAGGTATGATTGGAGATGAATGAGTATAAGGGAATAATGTCGACTAAGATTGAGTTAACACTGGAACAATCACAACAATGTGTTAGTAATGACGTCTTGGTAAGCATTAAAGGGGTTGAAGAATTAAAAAGAAATGTATGGATAAAGGGTGAAAACAAAGAATCCCTCCACACACTTTAGGCAGAAACTGGGTCAATACATAATCTATTAGTTTCATAAAGATGAATTCTGGTATTAAAGACAAGACATCATGGACCCAGTGATGCACTGCACAACCCTTCCCAGCCATTCAAGTTTCTCTCAACAGATACTTATCTCATTTGTCACAGAGATACACACGACTTCTATTGACTTTCTCACTCCGAGTTAGTTGATATTGAATAGGTGGCAGACTGCTCCAGCCTTCGAGTACTAAAACCAAAACGCACTAATCGAGTCTAGAGCCAAGAGATCAATAAAATTAATCTCATTAGGACACATTCCATGATAAATACTTGTTGAACACCATTAAGTTCACAAGCTGTTAACAATAGTCCTACGCATTATCCTTGTGATTTTTCCAGAACATTCAGAGTGATGCTCTTTGGTATTCACAGTGACGAATGGAAATCCTTCCAGAGTCAACCTAAAACAGCTATGCGGTAGGTGACTTACGAGATTCTATATGAATCAAGCTTGTATCAACTGGATATCGATTTGGTCCAGTAAATGAATTGACGACTTAATCAGAAAGATAATAACTATCTAATTCACTCTTACCGTGTTGTCTACTTTGAGACGTTCCAGTAATGAGAACAAGCAAGCATGGTGAATCTAATACATCTGTGTTAGAAGATCCTAAGCTTTGAGCTGGAAACCCTACCAAGGAGATTCTTTGAATCTACCTGATCACAGGTATAGTATTTATACTATAAAATGGGTAACCGGTGGTTATCGCAACCTAAAATCGACGAATGACAAAGACATTTCGTCTATATCTGTTGTTTATCACTAACATTCAAATACAGGTACAAACGACGGTGTTGCAGCCTTATTCTAGCAGAGTCTGATTCATTATCACATGCTCATGCTCAAACTACAAAGACATACTATAAGCATCAAGATTCAAGAATCAAGAAAGCTCAAGAATTAAAGACAAATACTTCCGCAAACTCTGATATTAAAGATCCCTCCTCAGAAACTAAGATTCGGGGGAGATTATTAGAGAGCTTTCAAGAAGATGCAAAGTATGAGCATGTTGGTCAAGACACAGGATCGCAAGATGGCAAAGACGATAAAGACAAACAAAGAAAAGATTTAAAGATCTCGGAATTAAAGACAAAGTCGAAAGACAATGACAAAGGCTAAAGATCAATGATCACATAGCATGAAGGAACAAGCCTACAACAAGATAAAGACTAAGACAAAGACTCAAGAACTCAACGACAAAGCAATCTCAACAAGTCTAAGGAAGCATGATTCAAAGACATCACATTAAGGGAGATTGTTAGCCTCAAAATGTCAAGTCTAACATGGTAACTTGGAATCTATCAGAGACCACGCTTCAAGGGAGATTGTTAGCCTCAAAATATCGATTCGAATAAGGAATCAAGGTCTTTACTTAGTAAATGTTGTAATAGGCTAGAACGGGAATCGGGCTGGTTAGTAAATATAATATTGTACGTGTTTCGGACTAAGGTCCAAAGTAAACTAGAGCCCAACCTATTAGACAAATACCTACGTCCCAACAAAAGCCTCTTTAGGCCGGCCTATAGGAAGTATAAATACCCCTCTCCAAGTACGGAGAGGGTGTTGGTTCTCATTTGTATTTTTCACACTTGCTAGAATACAACCATTCTCTTTTTTTTCTCTCTAGTTCCTCTCTCTAAACTTCTTCCTCTATTTTCTTCTTCTTTCTCTTATCTTATTTTCTTATGTCAATACGGTGAAGTGAAATGATACTTGGTTACAACAGAAGGAGATTCAGTTTGGGCTTGTAATGGACCGGGTGATAGTGATTGAGGTTCAGTTTGGGCCGGCGATGTCGTCGGTGTTGAGTGAGATTGTGTTGGAGTTAGGTAGGTGATGGAGGATCAATTTGAACCGAATTTGGATAGGACTGAGAGTGGGTGAGAATGTGGTCTAAGTGGCGACTAGGCTTAAAGGCGTGGGGGATTGTAGATTAGGTTGTGGAGTTGCTGGTGGGCTCGAATTTATATGAGGGTTTGACTAGGTCGGTTGTTGGTGAGGTTTAAGTAATAGGTTCGTTAAGAGAAAATCATAAGATGGTGCATCGGTGAGTGTCATGGAAGCAAAGGGAAAGACATCCTCGTCAAAGATAACATGACTAGTTATAATAATTCTATTGGTGGCGAGGTTAAGGAAACGATATCCTCGATGGTTAAAAGGATAACCAAGGAAGACACAAGGCGTGGAGCGGGGTAAAAGTTTGTATGCAATATGAAGGTGAGGATAGCAAAGATACCAAAAAACACGTAAGTTATGGTATGTGGGTTTGGTGTGGTAAAGTTTAGTAAAGGGGATTTCATTGTTGATAGATGTGGAGGGTAAGATGTTTAGGAGATGTGTGTCCATATGCAAAGCTTCCACCCAATAGATAGGCGGTATATGCGCTTGAAAGAGAAAGGTACGGACAAGGTTAATAATTATACGTATCATGCGTTCTGATTTCCCATTTTGTTGGGAAATGCGAGGACATAAAAATCAAAACTAAACGCCATGAGTACGAAAAAGGGTATGAAAGCGAGTGTTGTCATACTCACCCATATGGTCACATTGCAAAGATATAATATCTACATTAAATTGAGTATTAACAAATGCATGAAAATGAACAAAACTATCATACAATTCACTTTTATGGCGTAACGGATAAACCCAAAGAAAATGAGAGAAATGGTCCTAAAAAATAAAAATAATATTTTATTCATGTGCCACTCATAATGGGTGAAGTCCACACATCCGAATGTACAATATAAAAAATAGACTTAACACAAGACTCAAAACTATAAAATGGAAGTTTAATGTACTTACCAAGCTGGCAAGCATGACACAAAGTGGACTGCTTTGCTGTTGGTTGTCGTTGGCCCAGATCAGGGTGAAGATAATTAATTCCTAGCTAATTACCCATGAAGGTTGCTGGATATCAATTGAAGTCTTATGATTACTTTTCAAAGAAGATTATTCAACCCTATGCCTGGGTTACACGAATACCTCCTTGGGATAAAACCAAGTGCTTGTTCTCTTTTTAGGCACAAATCAAGAACCCTTCGCTTCTAAGTGTTTATGTTTTTCTGTGTGATTTTCCATGCATTTATGATCCATATTTGTAGGGGATTTACTATGAGAGATTAATGGGCTCATTAATCTCTTCCATAATTAGCCTCCATAATTGTAGGAATTAGTGGTTACATGACCAATTTAAACATGGTCATTTAATGTAGTCAAACCTGCCACTTGAATAGGTCAAAGTTGTTACAAACATTAATGTTGAAACCGCTCATTTAATTGGTTAAGGTGGTTACAAACATTTAATGTTGAAACTGCCCATTTAATCTAACCACTAAAAGAGTCAGTAAAAATCAGTAACTTGATGGGTGTACACTCCGTACCTCCAAACCCATTTTCATGTATGACCCGATTCCCACAATTGCATTAAATTTCTAACAATCCTCCCTAATTTAGTACAATTCCTTTTGCATGAAAATTAAACATAAAATAAAACATGTGCATAAATGAAAATATCCCGAGGATTAAATTTCCATCTTAGTACATTACACATTCAAATATTTAAGAATCAGGGTGTTATAAGAATTGAACCCTTTAACCCATTTGAATACCTGAATATAAATACACATAAGTTTTCAAACACTTAAACGCTCCTGACACTATACAAGCCATGTGTCCATATCCAATTCATAAATGTTGTAAGAGCTAAAAGTCCAGAGATCCCTGAAGTGGTAAAAATTCAACATTTACATAGGTGGTTCCTCTTTATTCATGCTCTTGCTAATCACTTTTTCAAATAAATTAACCATTGAGAAGAACAAAATTCATCCTCCTTTTTAGCAGATTCTAAGCACATCTTTAGGATGATTGTAAAACACGTGCTTCAGTCTACTGAATGTCTAGCTTTCCATATTGAACTCAGCTCAGTAGGGAGTTAGGTGTCCTAGCATTCAGTGACTAAGTTGGACTTTAAACCCATCCCTTCAGCAGACTTTAAAACAAAGTCTCTAGCCAGTCCATTCATCAAGTTATTAGCTAAGTTTTGTTGAGACCTCACAAACTCTATAGATACCACCCCATTCATAATAAGTTCACGAATCATGCTATGCCTGACACCTAAGTGTTTAGACTTCCCATTTTACATTTGGATATAAGCCTTGAAAATGTAACAACACTATCACAAAGGATAGATATAGGTGCTATAGATTTGGACCATAATGGAATCTCAAGGATTAGGTTTCTTAACCATTTAGCTTCCTTATCAACAGCTGCTAAAGCCACAAATTCAGATTCCATTGTTGAACTGGTGATGCAATTTGTTTCTTAGATGCCCAAGAAATTGCACCTCCACCAAGCAGGAATACCCAGCCACTGGTAGATGAATTGTCTTTATTGTTGCTGATCCAGCTTGTATCAGTGTATCCTTCTAAGACTAAAGAATAGCCAGTATATACCAAACTATAATCCATAGTTTTCTTTAAATACTTTAGTACCCTCTGAATTGCTTGCCAATGCTGAGTACTAGGATTACTAGTGTACCTACTCAGTTTACCCACTACAAAAGCAATATCAGGCCTTGTGCAAGTCATGGCATACATCAGGCAGCCAATTACCCTAGAATACTTAAGTTAAGATACAGACTGACCTTTATTGGGCATTAGCTTCTCACTTGTATCCATAGGAGTACTCACTGGAGTATAATCAAAGTAATTAAATTTCTTTAGTACATTCCCAATATAATGAGACTGAGAAATTGCTATCCTATTACTTTCATGTTTAATCCTTATACCAATGATAACATCAGCCTCTCCCATGTCCTTCATGGAGAATTTTGATGACAATAATTCCTTTGTCAGGTCCACCTGAACTTTGTTTGTGCCAAAGATCAACATGTCATCAACATATAGGCAAATGATGACTATTTTACCATATTCATCAAATTTGCTATACACACATTTGTCAGCTTGGTTAAGTAAATACCATTAGACAAAATCACTTTATCAAACTTTTGATGCCACTGCTTAGGTGTCTGTTTTAGTCCATATAAAGACTTAATTAGTTTACACACCTTGTTTTCATTACCAGGCATAATGAAGCCCTAAGGTTGGTTCATATAGACCTCCTCATCTAATTCACCATTCAAGAATGTTGTTTTTACATCCATCTGATGAATAATCATATTGTGAATTAATGCCATAGCAATCAGCAGTCTTATGGTACTGATACGTGCCACTGGAGCATAAGTATCAAAATAGTCTATCCCTGACTTTTGTCTAAAGCCCTAAATGACCAGTCTAGCCTTGAACTTTTCAATAGTTCCATCTACTTTCATTTTTCTTTTGAAGATCCATTTGCAACCAAGAGGTTTGCAACATGGAGATATATCAGCCAACACCCAAGTGTTGTTGCCCATGATGGAATCCATCTCATCATTAATGGCTTCTTTCCATAAAGCAACATCTTAAGACTTCTTTGCTTCATCACATGTTTTGGGGTCATCCTCAACATTTGACAAGGATAGAAAACACCTTTATGGGGGGGGGTCAGGATTGATCAAAATAAACAAGATAAACCATGGTTGTTTCTAGTGAGAGAAAGTAGAGATGGGGGTGAAAGAATACTATGCGTTTATTAGATTAGAAAAGGAAAAACAATAATGAACTTCTACACCCCTCATGGAGAGTCATGAGGGGTATTTATAGCCTAATACATTCTAACTATCCCACTTATACAATAATAACCCCTGTGTATCACGTAGTGTCTATAGCTAGTCCAATTCACGTGTAAGACGTTAGTTTTACAAAATAGTAAGGCTAACAATCTCCCTTCAAGATGGTGTCACACGTGAATTGGTTACAATATTTCCTACAAGCAAAAATAAAGAAAAATGATAAGAATGAAGTATTCCTTGAGATTGTCTTCATTAACATTGATCTTCATGAATACTCCATCTTTATTTCTTCAACTCGTAGTATCTAGTTGAGTTTTTACTCCCTCCCAACTAGTAGGCACTTGTTCTTTTGCTCCCTCCCAAACAGACACCCCTGAGACTGATAAGAATTAATGCACTAGTCTTGAGTCATACAACCTCCTCTAGCTTGTTCAAAGACCTTCTATCTCATTTTTGGAAAATCTATGAAAAAGGATAATATCATCATCATCGTGTCACTTAGGAAGCATCCCAATCTTGTTGAATTCAGCCCAAAGTACACCAATAGTAAAAAAATCCTTAAAAACAGAAGTCGAAATGGTAACACCAAAGTAACAAGTTGAAGCACTAACCATCTCTGCAAACTAACCTCTGGCATATATTATAAAGCCTGATCAAGCGAACTTGTTGAGCGTCCTTGATGTACACATTTCTCCCTCTATGATGATTACATCTAAAGGAATCATCATACGCATGTGTACATCGTATACCAACTGGAACTGCTTACTTAGCATCATAAATCTATGATTGCATAAGCAATACTCTGTGAGAAGATGTCAGAAATTACTCTCTTTACAAATCTATCTTGATTAACCCAATCCAAATCCTCTTATCTATTCTGTCGGCTAATACTGATGACCACTGATGGAGACAACCTGATGAAACAAGTCTGATAATGAAGCAAAATCCCAGACTTATGACTTAATCTTGTACTATCCATGTGACGAAGAATGGTGTACCCTATACCTAAAACCCAAAGCATAGTAAGTACTTGAACCTTTTTAAATCTCCTCAACTATGTGAGACACTGAGTACTACAATGTAACTCCTTAAAGTGATAGCTACTTTGCGGGTATAGATAGAAAGAATCACAAAAGCAACTAGATATCCAAGTCTTTATCACAAACCGTATATGCCCGAACAAGTCATCTTCGTTGTGGAGGTAGAAAGAATCAAAGACGAGATAAGTACACTCCCTGTGAAATCCTACTTCAATCTCAAATAAGTAACATCGTACAAAAACCCTGTAGTCATTTAAAATGCAATAGTAGCCTTTAAGAGTAAAGGTGAATTTTGACAAGGATCTTTTTAGTGTAATGTATTATGTTTGTTGTGTTGTTGTTCGTGATTTTTGAAGTGTTATGATCGTTAACGGATATCCAGCTCAATAAATATTATAACATCACCACAGCCCATCCAAGTAATAAAACCCGGTCATCTACAATTTACTCGTCATGAAAATGTTTTACTACCCGGCCTAATCCAATAACAATAGTCCAACACCTTATACTCGGATCCAACTCAAAATACCATCAACAATTAAAACTTTTAGCCCACTTTGTAGCACAACCCAAGTCCATTACCAATTATATACCCGGTTTACCATCATACCCGGCCCAATCCTTGTATATAATACACGCACTTATTAATTAGGGAAAACCTTAAACCTAATCTCATATCAACTCGCCCCATCATCTACTATGTAGTCGCCAATGAAGAACTTACTCTCTTCTATTGATGTGTTTCAAAAGCTTTAAATTTATAAGACTGAAATTACCGATTATTAAATGGAAATACACGGGTGAAAGTATAACCCACGTATGCAGTATAATATTTTAGGTAAGACCAGGTCGTCAACAGGGATTTGATTTGTGTTCGAATAATTGGAGTTAAAATAAACTTTAACAATTTTGGAATAAAGGATTCAGTAATGATAAAGATGACTACTCGGATAGCTTCATATAATTCCTTAGCAATGGTGATAATCACCATCTTAGATTTGAGGTTGATTAACTTATAAAAAGGTTTTCTCGTCAAAAAATGTTTTCACAAATTAACTTGTTTAACTTAAGACTTATATTTAGTTAACTCGATTAAATGTGTCACTCAGATAATCCAGTTACTATTATATCAAATCTATTTTTGTTTATCAAATAACATACGCGAATTTCTCCAACCAAACGATAAAGACCATAGACAAATCTTTAAAACTATATAGTTCACAAAAGCGTCTTTCGACCTATACCTATATGAGTATATAATCAAAGTTGATAATCAAAGTTGGTAAGATAGGACATGATAGGATTTGAACATAAGCTTAAGATTAACAAGATCACAATTATACCAAATTCTTACTCATTATATTAATTTCACAGAGTAGTCATGAGAGATTTAGCCTCTCATGGCTATGGAGTTCATAACAAAATAAAGAAGAGAAACAACAACCATACTATGCTCGGGTAAGAGTATGGATCAAACTCCACCCGTTTACAAGTATCAAATCTTACGTAGATCTTTATTCACTAAATACTATGATATTTGTTCTTCGTTCTTCGATTTTCAACTCAAGATATTGAGAGAGTTGTTTATGAAATGATTTGAATGAGAGAATGATTGTGTGAGATATATCAAAATGTCTTGAAAATTCGTCTCTATTTACAGGCTAAAAAGGGGTCGAAGTGCGGCGCACATTCTAAAATGTGCGGCGCAGTTTGCCTATGTCGGTGCAAGAATCATTAAGTGCGGCGTACTTTTGAATAAAACCGGTGTACTTGGTGAATTAATGCAGTCTTCATTTAATTCCATTTAATTCTCTTAAACTCGATAGGAAGTGCGGCGCACATACAGAAATGTGCGGCGTACTTCTTGGCATTTTCAGCTTTAGTCCTTTCTTTTCTTCTAACTTGTTTTCCAATGAGTAGAAACACTTGTACTTTGATCGTTTTAAGCTCGGGATGTCTTCAAGTGAACCTGCACATATTTCATGCTATTAAGTACCAAAAGTTCATGAGAAATGATAAAATATATACAAATAACGCCGCCGAAAACATGTATAATTTAGGCGTTATCAAATCCCTCCACACTTAGCTATTGCTTTCCCTCAAGTAATTAAAGCGAGAAAACAAGATCATTTATCGTGACGTGGAGAAAATTTAGATTTAACAAGTGTTTATTGATTTTAATAACTTTTCAAGCATAGACATATAACAGAGCACCTCACATAAGGAATGTGTTTGATTTATATCACTCAAGCCACTCAGATAGGGTTTATATTTGTGAAGTCACTCAATTGCACAGACATAATCTAGATAGCTACCATAGGCTTGTACAAGACACATAAACATGCCCGTTGCGGCGTGAGCACCTAGACAAAAGTCTCAAAGAGGTAAAACGTGATAATAGCGAGGGTGAATAACATTTACCGATTCCTTGTGCCAAACTTAAGCCTTATACTTCGAACTTTTGTATTTTTTTTCTTCTCGTTTTTTTATACTAAACGCTTACTAAGGCAGGCACATAACTTCTTTCATTGAGCATTTTTTCTTCAATATTTGATACTTTAGCGGAATAGCACTAAAAGGGAGTGCTGCAGATATAGGAGTTACATGGGATTTATTTTACCTCTTAGCATACGATTTTGTCTTATAAATTAAACTCACTGCGGTTAGTAATTGATGATCAAGCATAAGTTCTAGAGCTACTAAATTATTGGCTCACTCATATAATTTTCAACCAATACCAAATCTCCAGAATAGGTGACAAATTACAAATATACAGCCGTAACGACGGATGAGACACTTGCAATTGCATTCAAACCTTAACTCCAGACTGTGGTGCCTAATGTGCTACTGTGTGTCAAAACCTTTAACTCGAATAAGCTAAAGGTAAAAATTATCTTAGGTATCAAAGGTGGATACCAAAATTCTTTACGGTTTAATTCTCACAATTTTAGTGGACTGGTTTTGTAGCTAGGTCTATGAAGTGGCGCCACGCAGTTTAATTCCATGGGGTAGAGATATCTGCAGAAGCCTTACTTAGAAGTATACATTTTTTTGTTTCGGAAAGAATATATATATATATATATATATATATATATATATTAGTTTATAAATATTTTTCATAAAATATCAGTTGAGAACTTTAGCTAGATTACAGGGCAACCATGGAGGAATATGATTAATTTTTAATTTTTTCTATTTGGCTCCTCCCACACTTAAGTTAAACATTGCCCTCAATGTAGGAACTGATAAATATAGAAAATAAAGAAAATTAAAGGAAAACGGTACTTCTCGGGGAATAAAGAAAAGTAGTTGCGAGAGAGCTTGTCTTTGAGCAAACGCCATAATTTTCTGATTTTTAATATTACATGCAAAAGAAGAAACATACAAAAAGAAAAATATTTTTGTTTTTTTAGAAGAGAAAACATAGGAGAAGGGACTCCTCCACACTTAAGATAAAGCACGGGTTACCTCCCGAGAAGCGCTTAATTTTTTAAGAGAGTCATTAGCTAGACTCGGTAGTTCATTCTTTGGGAAAGAAGGGAGTGACTTCTTCCCTTGGATCATTATCTTCTTTATGGTAGAGTTTGAGTCGATGGCCGTTAACAATGAACGTCTTGCCATCTTTTCCATATAGTTCAATGTATCCGGATGAATATTGGTGTTTCACTACGTATGGTCCTAGCCAACGAGATATGAGTTTTGGCTGTTTGAATTTGTACTTAGAATGGAATAACAACGCTTTGTTTTCGTGTTTGATGTCATGCTAGACTTTAGTTCTTGCTTTGTATAAATAAGAGCTTTCATAAGCTTGATGTCAAAATTCATCTAACTCGTATAACTAGAACATTCTTTTCTCACCAGCAGCGATGAGATCAGGATTACAGTTTTTAGGGCCTAGTACGCAGGGTGTTCGATTTCAAATGGTAAATGTCAGTTTTTTCCGTATACGAGTTTGTATGGTGTGGTTCCGGTTGGTGTAACATCCGGTAATTTTTGGAACTTTAGATAACTATCTTACCTTGTGACTTTTCGGGCCTGGCTTGACTTATAAGAACGATCATCTAAATCACGTTTCACGACTCGGACTCTAAAGCAATTTGATGTGAAATGATATTCCAGACAACTTTTTAGTTTTACCCGAGACCTGAAAACAAGCAGAAGAGGGGTAAAACAGCCTCGCAAAGTTTTGGAAAAACCGCACACGACGCGTACCGACCCGGAAATGATTAAAGATAATTTAATTATCAGTTTTATTAAATAAAAGTATTTAATAAATTAGTTATCATTTATTCAAAAGTGTTTTTTGATAACGCGAATACTCGAGCTTAAATCCATTTTTATTTCGGACGAGGCGAAACCGGTTCGCAAAATGAATAACAGATATTTTATTAAATGTTATAAAATATTTATGAAATACTATCAAATGAATACTCATTTTTGTTGGAAAAATGATTTGAAAACCAATGGCGCAAGTTTCATGACTTGAATCATTCGTTAAGTCGCCCAAACGTGTCCCGGACCAATATTCTATAAAAGTTTCCCAAAAGTTACACTTTTGGCCCTTGTGAAAATACTACGAAACTAACCCCCATATATTTATAACTTGTCACAATTAATTATAACTTTTAAAGCATTTATATAAATATAAAAAGTTTTATATTTTATTTCATTTCCATCTTTATACACACACACAAATGCATAACTCTCTCTCTCTCAAGTATTTCCGGCAGCCCCCACCGCCGGCCACCCTGCCGCCGCCGGCCACCACGTCGCCGTCACCTGATCTACCCGACCATCTACACCACTCGCCCCCACTCGCGCTTTTTCCCTCCCCCACCGGCTGCCACAGCAGCCGCCACCCCGTCATCATACACCATCACCGCCACTTCACCGTCGCCATCATCATCATAACCAACACCACCATCCAACCACCCACGCCACCACCACAGCCGCCACCTCCCAAGGGTGCGTGTGGTTTTAAACCACCACGACAAGGGTACGTTTTGTTGTTGTGAAGCACCAAGGACACGTTTAGTTTTCGTGTAAACCCAAGTAGGGTGCGTTTGGCAGTCACAAGACACCACAAGGGTGCGTTTGACAGTCCACAACACCACGCAAGGGTGTTTGTTTCGGTGGTTCCACGGCAGCAGAAAAGAGGTGCGGGTTGGTTTAGCAAAATGGCACCACAAGGGTGCGTGGGGTTTGGCCTCAGCCCGAGAGCTGCGTTTGGTTTTAAAATGGCAGCGAAGGGTGCGGTTGGGTTTTGACTGAGTCACTACGGAAGGGTGCGTCTGGTTCTTGTTGCACCAGCAGGGTGCGTTCGGTTCGAGTCTAAACCCGAAGAGGGTGCGTCTGGTTTCAGGTTAACACCCCAAAGGGTGCGTTGGTTTTCATGGCAGCAGGGGGGGTGTCGGGTCAAACCACCAGATAGGGTGCGTTGGGTTGTAGCATAAGCCCCACATAGGGTGCGTTTGGTTATTTAAAACGGATTAGGGTGCGTTTGGCATAATAGAAAACGTAAGGGGTGTTTGTTTCTGGGTTTGACACAGTTAGGGTGCGTTTGGTATAGTAGAAACACGCAAGGGGCGTGTTTGGTTTGCACTTGCACTTCGGTGCTCATACATCTAACCTGTTTACCATCCTCAAAACCATCCTAATCACTACACTCAAAATTCCTCAACCAGATCATAACAAGCTGCTACCAAAAACAGAGGTAAAGCAATTGTCAACTCTCCTCCACCCACATATGATCAAGAACCTACTATGGTTGATGAAGATGATGAAATGTCAAAGGATAAGTAGATTGATAAACTCATGGCTTTAATTTCTCTATCATTTAAGAAAATCTACAAACCTACCAACAACAACCTCAAAACTTCATCAAACACCAGTAGAGCAAATCAGGATAATACTCCAAGGATTAACAGAGGCACTTGGTATGATAATCAGAGGGTAGTTAATGTTGCCAGGGCTAGGGAGAATGTAGGTACACAGGTGGTGTAGCAGTCTGGGATTTAGTGTTATAATTGCAAGGAATATGGGCATGTAGCAAGGAAATGTTAGAAACCAAAACGGGCAAAGGATGCAGCTTATCACAAGGAGAAAATTCTATTGTGTAAGCAAGAGGAAGTTGGATTTCAGTTGAATGCAGAGCAAGCTGATTGGAGGGATGACACTGATGATGAACCTGAAGATTAGGAATTAGAAGCACATTATCTGTACATGGCACAGATTCAAGAGGTTACTCCAGATGCTGCTGACAATTCTGGAACCATCTTTGATGCTGAGCCATTGCAAAAGGTACAAAATAATGATGATAACTATAATGTGTTTGCCATTGAAAGTGAACATCTTGAGCAACCTGAATCTGTTAATGACACATATCCGGTTGAACAAGATGAACATAACATAATTATTGATTAATTGGATATGAGTTATGATAAAGAACATGATGACCAGGATGATAATGATGACCTTGCTAAAGAACGTGATTTGCTTGCTTTTTTAATTGAGAAACTAAAATGTGAAATTGATGACAGCAAAAACCGTAATAAAATTTTTGAAACATCAAACAAGGCTTTAGTTGATAAATTGAAAGGTGAAATTAAGGATTTTAAAACCAAAAATAAAAGTTTAGAATCATCAAATAACCATTTCAAAGAAGCAAACAATGAACTGTCAAAGACTAATCAATTGATGTTCAAAGACCTTAAGAAGTTCCAAGCTGAACTTGATAGATATCATGATGTAAATTAAGCGTCAAAGATGGCAATTGATTATGCAAAAGCTAAAGGGGATTTAATGTCATACAAAATGGAATTTGAAAAGTCATTTAATGAATATACTCGAAAGATAAACGATTTAAATCAAACAATTTTAGAAATAAAAAAGGAGAGGAGCTTTTTAAACATCTAAGAAAATACCATCTCCATAAGTACGAGAAATAGAGCTCAGATTTAGTTTTACAAAACTCATGAAGTCTCAAGAAATAAGGTCATTGCTTTAGAAAACAAAGTCAAGGTTTTGGATGATATTGTTTACAAAACTGGTCAATCAGTTCAAACAATGAATATGCTTAATCGTAATTGTAAAATGAGTTTTGTTAAACCTGAGTTCCTCAAGAAAGCTCAAAGAGCGAATCCTCGTCTGTATGATATAGGATTCTATAATGATAATCTTGCTTTAATGTTAGCCCCTGAATATGACGAAATGATTCATCTTGCCCAAGAAAGTCGATCAAAACTAAGCTATTTAATCAGACCTTTTGATTATGAAAAATTGAATAATCTTTATGATTTGTTCGTTCCACAACGTGAAAAGTCGCCCGAACAACGATATTTTTCTAAAAGGTCAAAAATGAGTCATACGCCTGTCAAGAATGAAAATTCAAAAGAGTCTTTTAATAAACAAACAACTTCGTTAGAAAAACGGATGGATAAGTCCATTCCGTGGGATCAAAAATGTAAAAGCTCTAAAGAACTTTTCAAAATTAAAAGTAGTGTTGACATGATTTTTGATAGAGTGGAACGTTGCAAACAAACAATCTCTAAAAGAACATATTTTGGTCACATAGATCCATTCATTCAAAATACAATTGAAGGAAATTTTTGTCCCTAAATTCGAAGAATCAATGCTAATTTAGAAAAATTTCACTTGTGTTTGAAAGAGAAAATGGTTGCAGATTTGAGATACTTTAATTCTCTTGAACATGAAGTAGACTCACTCAAATCTCAACTAGAAACTCAAAAAACATAGTTTTTGAATGAAATCGACCGACATTCTAGGGAATATTATTACACTGATCACATGAATGCTATACTTGGTGTGTATACTACTCTTGATGAATTCACTGATTTACAATGTGATTATGTGGACCAAGTTGTCAAATGTGAACATCTTGAGAAAGAGCTTTCAAAAATTAATACAACGTCAAAGAGTTTTGAAGCACTTCAGAAACATGCGATTAATCTTGAACTTGCATTACAACAATGTAAAGAACAAATAAAAAATGACAAAGCTTTCAAAGAAAATCAGTCAAACGTATTTCTGAAAGAACGTGAACAATATTTTGAAATTCAAGACTTGAAAACTCAATTACAAGACAAAGGAATTGCAATAAGTGAGTTGAAGAAACTCATAGAAAAGATGAAAGGAAAATCTGTGGAAACTAAGTTTGAAAAATCATTGGTTATTCAACAACCGAATGCTTTTAAAAGTCAAAGACAATCAGTTTTAGGTAAACCGGCTACTTTTTCCGATTCTCTTGCAAAGACAGATTTTTTAAAGTCAAAGTCAGTTACCACAAATAATGCGTCTAATGATTTTTCAAGACCAGTCACTGCATAGATTTTACCTCAGAATGTGATGTCAATTTTATAGAACACAAATGTGATTTCTCTAGAAATGTATAAAGTTCACAGAAAGCCTAATCAAACTAGAACACTACAGTTGCCTCAAAACATTAGGAAAACTAACAAATGCGTATCTTTCTCTACAGGAGTAATTCCCACTACTAGTGTTAGCAGACCACAACTTAAGAGCAATCAATTAGAAGATAGAGTCATGCCTAACAATAGTCAAGGGAAGAAGCAATAAGTAGAAGAGCATCGTAGGAATTTTAAGTTTTTAAATAATAAAACGTTTGTAACTGCGTGTAATAACAGTTTGAATGCTAAGACCTTAAATGTAAACTTTGTTTGTGTTACTTGTGGAAAATGTATGCTGAATGACAATCATGATATGTGTGTTTTTCACTATATTAATGGCGTGAATTCAAGGACTAAAATGGCAATTGTTGTGCCTATTAGTACTAGAGAACATAAGCGAACTGTGAACCAATCTGTTGCAACACCCTTTAGGAGAACAGTTGTTTCAGAATCCACTAACCAGAAATCGAGAAGCACTATTAGGAAGCTATATGAGCATGTTAGTAAGACATGTAGTTGGTGGTATCCTAAGTTTACACCATCTAGATACAAATGGAAACCTAAGTCCCTAATAGTAAATGTCAACACAAATGTTAGTATGCCTCTAGGAAATGAATCTAGAACTGCTAATATTTTGGAACCTATGACTCCTAGGTGTTCTGTTAGGAATAATTATAATACTTAATTTCTACTAGTAGGTATGTAGTTCCTATTGGTAGAGTAGTAGTTCCTACTGGCAGGTATGTAGTTCCTGCTGGTAAGGTTATTATCATAGTTAGTACTGGTAGAGTAAGTCTAGTTCCTACTGGTAGTGTACTTAGTCTTGGTAGAGTCAAATAGTTATTCCAGGATAAGATTTTAGTTAGTTAGAGATGAGGATATGCATGAGATAAATTAGGGAGAGTCATGCATATTATTCTCACGTGATTTTAGGAGATGCCGATTAGGGTTTCACTACTATAAAAAGAACCCACGGCTTAGGGAAACAAACACATTCAGAAAACATAATTCTCCTTGTTAATTAATAAAAATCCATAGAAGGATCTTTTAGTTTTTATTAGTCTTGTTCTTCTTATTAGTTGTGTTTATATTCCGCATAGACATTAGCTTTTCTAAGCAAGAGTCTCTCTTGTGTTTAGCTTGTGATTACATAGGCTATTCACCATCCTTGACAGGCAGTAAAGATCTATCTAGAGTGGGATCTAACAAGTGGTATCAGAGCTTAAGTTGGATTTTGAAGGTGGTAAAGGGCGAATAACTAGAAAAAGGACAATCAGGACTCCTAAGTTGGATTTTAAAAATGTATACTATATGAAGGAACTTCAACAATTCAACTTGTTCTCAGTCTCTCAGATTTGTGACAAGAAGAATAGAGTTCTCTTCACAGACACTGATTGTCTTGTCCTCTCCAACGATTTCAAACTCCTAGATGAAAGCATGATGTTACTTAGGGTTCCAAGGAAACATAATCTTTACTCCATTAACTTGAATAATCTTAAAAACATACACATCTATAAAGAACGGAATAGACACATATGACTGCATTCAAACCTTAACTCGAGAAAGCTAAAGGTATAAACTATCTTGGGTATCAATAATGGATACCTGAATTCCTAAAGATATAAAGGCAAACCTCACATCTTTGGGGTGGAATTTTGAGGGTTTTTCTGCTAGTCATACACATTCCTATATATGAGACGCTATTAATACTTGGTTTTCGTCGGTATGTGTCATAAAAATTTTAAATTTGGGTCAAAATTACCTTTTTATGCTATGTTTCGATATATTACCCATCATTTTAAGGAACAAAAAAATGGCAAATGAAGAAATAGTTTCTAAGGCTTATTTCCCCTACATTTAACTTAAACATTGTCCCCAATGTTCTATAGAAGTACCTGTTGTACCAGTTGTAGGATACCTCTTGTTGGATCCCACTTCAATAGATCAAATTCCTTAAGCTTGTTTAAGGTTTAGTTACATTAGATAAATCTAACACAACTATAGTAGAAACTTTGTTAAGTGTATTAAAGATTATGCGGAATCTAATCTTTAATATTAAGAAGAATTCTTAATGAAACAGTAACACAAGATCACAATTCAACAAACAATAAAAAACTCTAATATTATTAAGAATAATACGAATACTCTCCTAGTATTAGGGTTACAAAACCTTGAAGCTATGAATAACACTTATCAAATCGTAAACAACATATATATCAAACTCTATACCCTAAGACCTCCTTTTATACACCAAGGAGTCCTAGTCGATTTACAATATATTCCTATGACATAGAATATTCTCTATGATCTATTCTATAAATAACTAATACTTATCACGTAAGTAATCTTGATCTCTAAACAATCTTTATCCTTTTTTCTGTCTTTATCCTTTCTCTGACAGTAGAAACTCTTTTAGCAGTCTTAATCTTTGAGTAGTAGTAACTTATAACACCACCAGCAGCATTAACTGAGCAGCAGTAACTCTAAAGATCATCAAGAAGTCTTTTAATCCCACTACTCCTTCACCCCCTAAACTTGCACATTCTTCTTACAAAATCATAATTTCTTCATTAAAAGCTTCATTTTTTAAAAATCATCCAGGAGGATGCATCCCAAACACTTCATGATTCTAAGCTAATTTTGTGAGAAGTTTTAAAAGTTGATATGTCCATTTTACATACAGAAATGTTCACATTGAAACATCTTTGTTTCACATATCAGTGAAATTGTAGTAGGCTTTTAAGATGAAGGATTTCTGGAGATACGAACCAACATAATAGATCTGCAAGTGATGTGCAGGCCTAACGTACGCGGTGTAGGCCGCCAGCAGGTGGCACACAGGCAGTAGCGCGTGATCGGCGAATCTATACACATGATGAGGCCATTATGGCACCTTACTCAAGAGTATTTCGTCTACTCTGTGGTGGAGTGATGGCGTGGCGGCGTAGGGTACACGCAGGGTATCATTCGTCACATCGACAGAGCCTGTGTGTGGCTAACTACAATACTTGATATAAGATATACACAGTGTGGAGAAATCTACACAGATTTTATATGAGTGGGGTCTGGTTGGTTCTGGGGTTTAATTAGGTATCCCTAATAGAACTCTCCTCTCATTGCCCTCCTCTGGCCTTGTTGACCCATGCTTAGCTTTTATCAATTTTCATAGAGTTTCCAAATCTTCCATGTCAAAGCTTTTGAGCATATGACTGAAGACTAAGTACATCTTTGAACTTCTATCAGCCTTGATTATCTGGTAATAGGTTTTCTTCCATTCTTTATGGATCTTCTAGTCAATAATGCTTGGAGGCTTTACAGCCAAAGGAATAGCATCAATTGCTACTTCCTCTTTATCAGGAACAATTTCCATGAGCTCTTTAATCTTAGTTGCTTCTTGATCATTATCCACTTTAGCTATTTCTTGAACATCATCCACCTTTTGCTTTTTAGTAACCTCTTGTTCCAGCTCATCTCCTGCTCTCTTTGAACTACCCTACACCAAGTCTGTTCTAAAGTTAACAAATGTATTCACCCTCTTGAAAGCTCTGTCAAACATCTTCTGAATAGAATCAAAAGATTTATTCTTTAAGTCTTTGGGCTTCTTTCCTTACATATTCTTCAGGTAAGTACACATGATTTTTCTTTATTGAGCTTGGGTTGGTGGTTTGTTCCTCTTCTCTTCTGCTCTTTTAGCTGCAAAATGTTTTCTTCTTTGCTCTAAGAATTGTATAAATAATCTTGCATTTTCTTCATAAGTTAATTCTTCTTACTCTTGAGCTTGCAGTCTTTGAGCCAACTGATAATCAGCTTCAACTTTAGCCTGAACATCATCCTAAGCTATGCTGGCTTCTTCAATTTGTTGAGCTTTTTCTCTGGCAAGCCTTTCTTCTTCTTTATCTTCATCTTGTAGCTTGAATACAAGTTCTTCATCAAGCCTCTTCATAGGCTTCACTTATTCCACCACAGGTTCTTCAATCATAATCCCTTTACCTTTGTCCTATGGAGGTTTTGATACATTTATTATTGTTTTAGGTGTTGTTGTAGTTGTACCCTGCTCTGGTTCTTGTATCACAACTTTATCAGCCTTGGGTTTTGCACTCTTCAACTCTGCCAATGCTTGAGCCAAAGTAATTTCAACATCAGTTATTGTAGCAGCACTAACTATAATTATACTAGCAGCATCAATTACAGCAACTACTTCCTCAACAACATTTCCACTTTGCTCTGCAACAAATACTTCCTTACCAGCTAAAGCATCCACATCAAATATCTCATTATCATCATTAACTAGGGTAATGTCTTCATCAGCATCAATATCATGAATCCTCCTCCCCTGTTTGGATGCACCCTCACCTAAATCTTCTTCATCTCTAGAGGATTCTACCCTAACACTCAAACCAACTTTATATAACCTTTTAAGCTTATGAGTTCTTGATCTATCCTTCTTTTCAATCTTCTTGACCCTCCTTTTCAAGCTTGCAATATTATTAGCTTGAGTGGTCTTTGTAGTCTCCAAATCAAGAACTCTTGTTTGTAAATTGGTACATAATTCCATCAATTCATTAAGTTTTAGACTATCCTCACCACTTCGAAGTGTGTTACCTCTTGCGAGCAGTAGATCATTAGAAAGTTTAGATACATTCTCAAACATAGTTTGAGCAATTATATCCCCTATGGTTTCTTAGCGTCTGGGACCACCACCTGAAGTAGTTCATAGGGAACTAGATTTATTAGGTGTTGCCTTGGATCGGGGTCTTCTTGATCTTACTACTGTCCTCTCAGCTTCTAAAGCTAGAAGCAGTAGTGGCAGCCTCACCACACTGTCATCCAACTCCTTATAGAACAGCCTCCATCGACAACATTTATCACTAGAACACAGACTGAGGACTGAGAGTCCTTCTTCTTAGCTTCCTATTTTTAAGTCTTTTTTGAAGATAAGGGAATGGTTGAATAAAAGTGGGTGGTGTGATGGGGATCAATGGGAAGTGCTTGAACCTTCACCTATACTTCTTGATTATGTACCACCATTGTTGGAAATAAGGTGTTTTCCCTTCCAAAAAACCTTTCCCCCTACCTTCTCATGTTTCCAAAAATCTTCTTAGTATGAGAGGGTGTAACATAAATCCTATTATGATTTGACATCCCTTCCAGATGCTTCTCCAAAAAGACTTGTGCAAACCTTGGATACATCAAAAATTTGCCCACATTATCTGAGTGTCCTTTCTCTTAGGCTTCCTAGGTTTTTATGTCTTTTGAGGTTGAGTGGATGATTTAATAATGGTGGGTGTGTGATAGGGATTAGTGGGCATTGTTGAACCTTCACCCAATTCTGCTTGGTTTTGTACCACCATTGATGGAAATAAAGGTGTTACTCTACCATAAAAACATTTGCCTACCCTCTTCATATTTCTAAAGATCTTCTTAGTGTGAGAGGGTGCAATATAAATTCTCTTGTGACTTGGCAACCCATCAAGTTGTTTATTCAAAAACACTTGTACAAACCTTAGATACATCAAAAATTTCCCAGACAAATTATCCAAGTTTTTAACCATACTTTCAAAAATGTATTTTGAAAAGTAGAATTTCTGATTTGTAGCTAAGTAGATAATTTCATATGCCATAGTGCTACTATACTCATTCCATGCAGTAGTCTTTAAATTTAGGCATTGTAAAATAGTATGAATCAGAAATTTTCATTGTGGGGAAAAGAATGCCTTATAGAAAGTAAGCTTTTGTAAAATCTTCTCATACCCCATCCTTGTAAGTTCTTCAAAAATAGTTGAGTTTGGTAAACAATCAATACCTTCAGCATCCTCTAGTTGAAGATCTCTTCTAATAGTTGATTCTGTGACAATTATCTTCTTACCATCAACTTGGGCATGTAACTGAACTTCCCCATTAATGGTTTTAGCCTTAATAGTAGACCAGAACTGTTCGATACACGAAGTATATATAGTGGGATTAATGGTCAAAGCATACTTTATGGGGCGTGCATTCAAAAAATCCACTATTTGTTCAAACCCATCACTTTCTTCGGGTTTAGACAAAAATGTGACCAAATTGTGAGTATCTGCAAACTTTAGATTCGACATTTGTGTTGGGTTTTGATGATGAATGATAAAATTGAGTTAGGGTTTGTGATTAGAGAGTTTTTAAAAGTACAAAATCAATCAAATGACTGATTGAAACCCTTAATCGAAGTATTTATGAAACTACCCTCAACAGTTGTAACTTAAACCTAGCAGTAGTAACCCAGCAGTAGTAAGTGTATGCCTAGCAGCATTAACTTAGAACCAGCAGTAGTAAGTTATGCCTAGCAGCATTAACTTAGAACCGGCAGTAGTAAGTTATGCCTAGCAGCATTAACTTTGAGGCACTAGTATTAACTCCAATTACATTCCAAAAAGCTTTTCCATCATCAATCTAACACTTTTCTTTGCTTTTTCTGCAAAATGTTAGTCCAAAAACCAAAAAAACACAAGCCATAGAAATTTTTATAATTATCACAGTATTAATTATACCTAACAGTATTAAGTATAACTAATAGTAGTAACTCAGCAGTATTAAGTATAACCAGCAGTACTAATTATACTTAACAGCAGAAACTTTTAATGACATGAATAACAGTACTAATTCATACAAAACTCTACAAAAACATAAAGAGATAAAAGATTTTAAAGATTCATCATTCCAATACTAACAATCAAATATTGAAATCTACTTACATCAAAAGCGTTTGTAAGCAAATCTGCAACATTCTTGTCAGTATGGATTTTGACCATTTGAATCAATTTCTTTTCATTGCAATCTCTAATAAAATGATGTCTGATCTCTATATGCTTTGTTTTTTAATGAAAAACAGGATTTTTAATTATGCAAATAGTACTGTTATTATCAATAAAGATCTTGGTATGCATAAAATTGTACCCATAATCAAGTAGTTGATTCTGAATCCAAAGCACTTGTCCACAGAGTTGGATTCCAATAATAGCAATCAAATATTGAAACCTACTTACATCAAAAGCTTTTGTAAGTAAATCTACAACATTCTTGTCAGTATAGATTTTGACCATTTGAAACAACTTCTTTTCATTGCAATCCCTAATAAAATGATGTTGAATCTCTATATGCTTTGTTTTTGAATGAAAAACAGAGTTTAATTATGCAAAGGTATTGTTATTGTCATTAAAGTATTGGTATGCATAATTTGATACCCACACAATCAAGTTTAAAGTTGATTTTGATCCAAAGACACTTGTACACATTAAATTGAAGCAGCCACATTCTCTGCTCTTATGGGGTGGTATTTGGCAAATCACTGTCTGTTTCTTGCACTGCCATGATATTATTTGACTTCCAAGGAATTGACAACCTCTTGTTGTAGACTTCCTATCCAAGCTTGCTCTAGCATAATCACTATCAGTGTATGCTACCAAATCAAAAGGAGAATCTTTTAGATACCAAAGGCCTAATTTTGGTTGACCTTTTAAGTACCTAAAAATCCTTTTCACAGCATAAAGATGTGAAACCTTTGGATTGACTTGGTATCTAGCACAGGCACATACTGCAAACATGATGTCAGGTCTTGAAGATGTAAGATACATCAATGAACCAATCATTGAACTGGTACCATAATGAAAAGCACCAATTCTTTTACCATGTTTATCCTTTGAGCAGGAGGCTTTTGAAGTTTCCATTGGTGTGATTGCAGAGTCCTTGACTTTTGTAAACCCAAATTTCTTTAGAATTTCACCAACATATTTATCTTGACTAATAATTATGCCATCCTTCTTCTGCTGCACTTGTAATCCCAAAAAGAATGTAAGTTCTCCCATAGAACTCATCTGAAACTTCTCATGCATCATCTTCTTAAATGCATTGCACAGCTCCTTCTTTGTTGAACCAAAGATGATATCATCCACATACACTTAGACCAGCAAAATATCACCTTTGTACCTTTTGATGAATAAGGTTTTGTCAATTTTCCCTCTTTGAAACTCATTGTCCAACAGATATGTTGACAAGGTTTCATACCAAGCTCTAGGAGCTTGATGTAGTCCATACAGTGCTTTTTCATCCTTGTACACTTTATCAGGAAAGTCTAGATCTTCAAATCCTGGTGGTTGACATACATACACCTCTTCTTCAATCTTTCCATAGAGAAAAGCACTTTTTACATCCATTTGATTCACCACAAAATCTTTAAATAAAGTATGAGCTAAAAATAGCCTAATTGCTTCAATTCTTTCAACAAGGGCAAAGACTTCATCATAGTCAATCCCTTCTTCTTGTGTGTATCCTTGAGCAACCAATCTTGCTTTATTTCTTATCACAATACCCCTTTCATCCTTTTTATTCCTAAAAACCCACTTAGTGCCTATAGCCCTTTTTCTATTTGGTAAATCTACTAAAGTCCAAACTTTTTATAACTTGAATTGTAGAAGCTCTTCCTGCATAGCCTCTATCCAGCTTGGATCCTTCAATGCATGAATTACCTTTTTGGGTTCTTTTTTGTGATAACAAGCAAGCAAACAAGCAGTTTTGAAGGTCTTTATGGTTCGTTCTTTGTTGAATAGTACTAACAAACCCATGTTCCTCCAAATTCTTTGACATTCTTCTTGTTTGTGTAGCTGATTGCAAATCTCCAATCATTTGATCAAGAGAATTATCTTTATGAATTCTTGTAGTTGGAATAGGACTGACTTGGATTGTTGTATCTAAATTGTTCATGTCAGTCTCTGCATCATCATCTTCATCATCTCTTGTGAAGTCAAATATGCTATAATCTTCCAAAGCAGACATATTTGGATCATCTAGAAGTTTAATGCTTGTTTTTCCACCAATAGCATTAACTTCATTTGTGCTAGCAGCATTAACATTGTTAGTGATGTTAACATTATCTTCCTTCTCTTGATTTTTATATTCACTATCTTGTTTTGGATCTTCATCAACCTTCTTTCCATCATCACTTAAAGGTTTGGTACCATCATCATAAGAACTCTTTAGATCTTAGGAAAATGGTGGATCAGCAGTCCATAATGGTAGCAAAATGTAATCTTTGACAGGTTTTGTCTCCTTTCTAGCTTGACCTGCATTATCACTTACTTTTGTACCTGCAAAACTATTAGACTGTATACCTGCAACAATTGGCTTATAATTCATTGTTCTTGTTAGTGCATCAATATCAAATAGCCAATCTGGTCCACTCCATATAGCATTAGGTGTACTTTAACTGAACCTAATATGCAAGTTTTCTTCCAATATCCTTGTTCTACTATTGAACACTCTAAAGGCTTTACTATTCAAAGAGTATCCAACAAAGAAATCTTCATCAGCCTTACCATCAAATTTGCCTAAGTGATCTATGGTATTGAAAATGGTAACAGGACACCCAAATGGTCTCATAAAACTTAAAGTTGATGTTCTACCATGAAAAAGTTCATATAGAGTCTTGTTATGAGGCTTAACTACTAATACTCTATTCTATACATAGTAAGCATTATTAATTGCTTCTGCCCAAAAAGTAGTTGGCAACTTAGAATCAGCTAGCATAGTCCTAGCAGCCTCAATTAGTGTCCTATTCCTCCTTTCAGCAACTCTATTTTATTGAGAAGTTCTAGCTACACTAAATTGTGTCAGAATACCCTTCATTTCATAAAGCTGATTTATTTCTCTGTTCTTGAACTGGTTTCTTTAGCAATTTAATTACCTTATACCTGTGATTCCATAGAGTTCGATCCTTGTTATAAAGGAATTAGAAATGCATATAGTCTCATCCTTAGTAAGCTAAGTAAGAAAACCCAGGTTAATCATAATATAATCATTCTGTGACAACTAGGCAATTATCTTTCTTCATAAGGCTTTTTACAAATGTTGGGATCCAAAACTAGTCATATGTATCAAATGTAAAGGAAGATGATTGATGTTCTTGTTTTTGAACTTAAAAGTGGCACTGTGCTGCTTTACCTATGTGACAAGCAACTCTGGTTTTTTCATAAGTTTTATAGTTTGGAAGGTTTAACCTTTTACAAGATTTCCTTTAATCTCAATTGTATTCTTGGTTTTAAATTTTAAGTGACCTAGCCTTCTATGCCAAAGTTTTAGATTCATTAGGTTGTGGCTTTTGCAAAAAGGCAAGTTAAACCTTTTTTAGGAACTATGTTCTTTAAATAACACTACGACATATTGTTCTTTTCTAAGGAACTTAAGTTTAAACCTTGACTTTCATCAATTAACTTATAAGTTTTGGTGAATAAACACATTACATTCAGTGTCATTAAAAAGAAACACTAGGTCTTTTTATCACACATTTATGAGACACTAAAGAGGTTAAACTTTAACTCTCTCCAAAATAAAATTTTCAAAATCTGGATTACCAGTTTTTAATGGTACCGTTTCTTGTGATTTTCCTTCATTTGGGGTTCCTCCAAAAGAAAAATATCTCCTTCTATTCTCTTTCATAGTTTGTAAGATAGGACATGTTCCTTGTCATGTGCCTTGAGCATCCACTATCAATTACTTCTTTATCCTGTAAATTTATTTGTGGATTTCCCTACACATCAGATAAGAAAATCAGTTTCTTTTGGGGACCCAAGCCATCACTGGCTTTGATCTGCCTTGTGCATCATATAATCAAACCTTTTTAGAATGGTTGCTGCACTGTTATGTTTAGAAACATGGTCTAGAACTTTAGTCTTTGGTTTCCAAACCAACAAGCTCGTGGGCTTAATAGCATTAAACATTATTTCCCTGGGAACAAACATTAAATACTACTTTTTGGCCTGCTGTATTCAAACATTTTACCCCTAACCAATAATTAACCCTTTGATTAATATTATTGTTTTTAAATGCTGTGTTATTATTAATGGGCCTCTTAACAGTTGAATGTGTTGTTTTAGAAAGATATGACATTGGTCTAGCAGCATTTACTATTGTTTTTGAGTGAGCAGCGTTAACTTGTCTAGCAGTATTAACTAATACTGCTATTTTTGAAATATTTTGTCTAGCAGTATTAATTGATATCTAGCAGACTTCATTAGAGTACTACTTTGGAAAACATGTTCGTATATAGCACATGGGTGAGTCTTTTTAGCATATTTTGGATGTGATTCACCCTTTGAGCCATTTTTCCAAATGGTTTTACATTCCTTTGGTTTTGGAAATTTGTTTTTGTTGGTAATTTGCAATCAATCGTGAAAATGATCAAAGTTCCACACACATATCATGCCTTAATTATCGATCTCAAAATTGCTTCCTTGTCTTTGACGACCATAATATTGTTCCAATTTCTTTGATTGCTCTCTTTGAAGGTGAGTGGTTTGAGCTATGTTTCTTAGACTGGTTAAACAGTATTTTCCTAGAGTTTTTCTCTTGAGCCTTAGGTTTGACAAACGCTATTTAGTAATATAGGCTTAATGTTTTATTCTCAGTTTTAGGTTGAGACATCATTTTCCTTCCTCACTAATCTGACTCCCCATTTTTCAATGCATAATGGCGATTAAAATCATAAAGCAATATAAAAAACCCAGAAAACTCGTATACTAAAATGCATGCATTTGCGCCAAGCCACTGAGTAAGCAACATCAATAACGGCAAGGTCCAATATAAAGAAGAAACACCTTAGACAATACCCAACCCATTAATAAGGAGCAAAAAATAAAAAACCAAAAACTTTAATAAAATTATGTCAAGTGATGATAGTTCGAAGAGGAAGAAAGATACCAGGAGGAATTCTAGATAGTTAAAGGAATGAGTTGCTAGGACTATACACCAAAAAGGCAAAAAAAAAGAAAAAAATAAAATAGGTCCCCGAATGAATAATGGGCAACAAAAGATCCAAAGCATTCTAAAACTGAGGGTCTCTGTCTGTATAGAATAAATATCGTCACTATACATTAGTACATGGCTGCAAACTAATGACTGTGCCCGCCAAAAGAAGAATATTGGGGAACGGGAACTTTAACAACCCTAATGCAAACATCAATCATCATCACAAAAGTATTTTGACATAATCACACCCACTACACACACAATCAATTGAGTCTTCTGAAATACGCTATGATACAGACATATATACTCTCACCCGATTTTCATAAAGCAAACAACGTAAGACCTATACCCACACCACATATCGCCAATTACCGATCAACATAATCATTACAAACCGAATAGAATATTGATGTGCGTTTGTCGTTGTAGACAATTTATGTTATCAAGTTTTACTATTTATATTTTGCCAACTTTACATATAGAGTAAACGTTTACGGGAGCAAGTGTACCGGTCAATCAATAGACTAGTTTGTAAGTAGGGTGTCGATCACTAAGAGCGAGAACATTAATTCTTAAGAGCGAGAACATTAATTCTTATGTCTACCAGTTTTTAGTTATCTAAGTTAGTCCTAATTAATTCTATCTATCTAAACCTAAACTAACGTGACTGATTTTTAATATAATAGCATGTAGTATATATATATATATATATATATATATATATATAATTATAGTTCATTTTTATATAAATTAAATACCCATTTATAAATAATAGTATAATAATGTATTCGTGAGGATTCTAGCAAGAATTTCTTTTAAATTCCAAGGTTAAAGTTCGTGTTCGCGTGATTTTGAATTATTTTTAGATTTTGATTTGGTTTTCCTATTTCTACAAATATCTAAGGCAAAACACGTTATAAGGCTAGCAATCAATTAGGGCAATTAAAGATATAAACCTTAAAACGTTTAACGGGAATTTAAAAACGCGACTAAATACCTAAACTATTAAAATTTAACCCTAAAAATGTTTTTTTTATTTTTTATAAATCCTAAATGACTTAAAATAATTTTCAGAAAAAGAATTATATTTTTTTGATTTTTATTTTATTTATTATGAATTAAAAATGATTTTAATCTAGAAAATTAATTAAAAATACTAAACTAATTTGAAAAATTCAAGTAAAATTATAAAAAGCACTTTAGACTGATTAGAATCTATGAAAAATGCTAACTTGAAAATTTGCGTAATGAATAAGTAGAAAATAAGCAGATAAGCATGTATAAGCAAAATTCTAGAATGTCTATAAGATATTAATGTTGCATTACTATAACCGAAAAAGACCCAAGGGCAGTTGGTTTAGTGTGTGTGGTGTTGAGGCGTGTGTGTGCTAAGAGGGATGTCACAGGGTCGAACCTTGTGGCTTCCATTTTTTGAAAATTATTATTATTATTATTATTATTTTATTTTTTAAAATTTTTCTTTTGAAAAAGCTAAAGTACAAGAAAAAAATAAGCTAATTTACTAAAAGGACTTTTTTATGAAACTTACAAATAAGCTAGATTAAGCTGAACTAAAATGGCAGAATAGCTAAACTATACTAACTGACTTATAAGCTAATAGGTATGGTTTTAAGATTCTACTTAAAAGCATAAGCAGCATAATAAGTCTGTGAAAAGCATCTACCTTCCAGCCTAATAAGCAATATGTGACTAGGAATTTGACTAATTATAAAAGCTAAAAGCTCTCAAATCTAAAATGAAAATGAGGACCTTTTAACTAGCAGATTCAAAAGAACAAATAAGGCTAACTTAGGAGCAACTTTAAGAACAAATAACACGGATATAAGGGAAGGACCTTAAAAAAGGATGACATTGGCATCCTAAGTTCTCATAAAAACAAGAATTAGAAAAACATTGGATTATATAAAAATAAGCTAGGAAAAAAAGGACTTCTCTTTGAAAAAGGTGGCGGGATCTATAACTAGGACTAATTTTTTTGAAAAATTTTTTGAAGTTTGTAAAGGGTAATGGCAAAGCCTAATTTAAGCTAAGCTAAGAAGGGTGTTGAAATTACAAATATAAGCTAAAACATATTGCCTTATATAGTCTTAAGTTATTGCTAACAAATTCAGTACCTTTAAAACCAACTTTACAAATAAATACTAACTCTAGAATTGCTACTTAAAGATTGGGATCGTATGTTTGGATTTTAACGTTTGAAAACTTAAGACAGATTTTGATCATTTAATCATTAATAGACTAAATGGCAAAATATTCGAAACTTACTGTTTACTGCACTTAATCTTAGCGTTTTCAAAAAACATATTGTATTAAATGAAACAACTAATTAAGCCGTTAATCTATGATCTAGCAGAATAAGCAATTCTAGCAACTTAAGTTACATAATTCACATTATCCTTATCTATATTAATCTTGACTTTTTGATTGAATACTATTTGATAGAATGCTTATAACATCTTAACTATACTTTATATTAAATGCATTAAGTTGTTTATGCTTATTGACAGTTGTACTTCAATGACTGTATATTAGACCGATCTGCCATTACAATTACACGATATTCGGTAGTTATAATCGGCGCGGTGACCACTAACACCCCTTTGCATATTTACGACTAGGTCGTTCATTTTTTATTATTTGACATGAACATACAAGAATCTTTATAGGATAACCTCGGATTTTTGTGTTGAGTTTTTTAATAAACCTAAATAACAGTATTATGCATCCTTTAGGGTAATATTTAAGTACTCTTTTTTTATACATTAGCACAAAGAATCTTTAGCAACCAAAATTCTCAGCTCTAATTAATAAATGCTTGAACTATTCTTTATGAATTTATTGTTGACGTTTTATGTAAACTAAGTTTATTAGAAACTTTAAGCGCTAAAGCTTAGACATGGAATATGTTCGATGTTAATTCTTAAATTGTCAGATGTAGGGCCGTTAATTCTGTGAGGGGAGGTAGGCAGTAGTAGTAGGTGTATAATTTAGTACTCGGGTTTGAGAAAGATATGACTTCTCTTATAAACAGACTAAATCTCAATCTCTTAAATATAAACGCACGGATTAAGCATACATATACAGTTTAAAACACAATTATAAGCAATCTTCACGTAGATAGATCACAGTTTTAAAATAAAAAACGCACACAAAGTCGAAAGGGAAAATTGGAAAAAAAGAGATTATAAGTGTTTGTAAGCGTACCATTATTGTAGGCCAGTTTTAATAGGGTTTGGCATCTTCAGTATATTGGTTCTTATATTTTAGTGCGAAATATTTTGCTACTCCAAAAGCAACGCCACCTCTTAGACCCCCAGCCTATATAAATTGTGATACACGTAATTTTTAAATCTACACTTTTTGATAAGCTCAAATAAATTATTACACTTAGCCAAAATCTTATATCTACTAATTAAAACCATAGTTAATTAATACGAGATGGGTTGCCGAACTACTCAGATAGTGATTTAAATAATATATCTAGCGATTGTTACAGCTTTGCGGGTATTTGTCGGTCAGAGTTGTTGGTTTGTGAGTGATGTGTATGTTCGTAGAGGCAGGGTGGTGGTTTTAAATGGGTTCGTTGGGGGGTCTGTCTTATATTAATAATGTGTATTGTAGTATATTGTCGGTGTTAGTGTGGGTGTTTTCCATTGTCAGTGATTTTTGTAATGGGTTTGGGGGGTCATACTATGAAGGTAATAAGATTATTAATTCTAACAATCTTGGTGGCTTTGGAAGTTGAAGGCTTTGCTATTTGTAATCAATATCACTAATCTAGAATAGTATTATATTCAAAAACTAATTGATCATCAAAAATTTTTATCATTTAATATTTGATATACTCCGTTGTTTACACAATACTTAGAAAAAAGGTTTAACACTATTTATAATATATCAAAATGTAATGATCAAACAATAAGAACCTTTAATGACATAACTCTACTGACCAATAAAAGAACTTCGAATTATAATTAATTTTTCAGACACCTCCCATTTAGTTATGATATATGGAAGCATGAAGAATCAGTACTTTCTCTCATTAGGTCCTTGAGACTGCTCACCAATTGATGGCTTCCTCTTCTCTAGATTCATACAGTACATACTTTTAGCTCGTTCATAGATTAGCCAATTCTTTGTGATATTTATAGGTACGTTGGCCATTTCTTGGATTTTTACTACCACCAACTGCCTAAGATTGGCATTCACATCATGAGGCGTCACCGCATAGTCGGAGCGAGAAGGTGGGATGAAACTTTTGTATTGGAACAATAAAAACTAACCAAGGGGAGTGGGAGGGAGAGGGACAGGAAAGACGCGGGATAGAAAAGGGTAATAGGGACCGGAAGAAAAAAATACGTAAATTCAGGAGGGGATAAAACTATATTTCCACCTATGGGGTATAGCCTAGTTTGAACCACAAAACAATACATAGTTACTCATTTACGTATCGTTTTTTTAGTGTAATTTAAATTCAGTATTTCTTTCAAGCATTTTAATGTAATTCAACTATAGTTTACAATGTTATTTCATCATTTGATTTAAGTATAGTCGAATTTAGATCAAATAACGCTCTAAATAAGCTTCTTTTGAGCTTATTACTTTTAAGAAGCTCATTTGTAGCCTATATCCTGTTTTAGTTCATTCATTGCTTTATCCGGTTAGTCATTATATGATCTCAAATAAGACTATGATTACTTGAGAGTTTTTAAGTGTGTGCATTTGAAGATATAGAAGCTAATAAGCTATATTTCATGTTATTGATGATTTTTACGGGTTAGAGGCTTGAGGAAGCCATTGAATCACGTGACTCTTCACTCTTGGAATGTCTAGGTGAAGAAGAATCTTCAAATTCAGGTTTTCCTTCCTTGATAATTCTTTTCTGCTAATCATAGCTATAAGTCTCCATTTGCTTATTGATTAAATTTTTGCACTTAAATTCTTGTCATTAGTTTAACTTTAGGTTCAGAATTTGAACTGCAGCTTTAGTCTGTTATATTTTTAATCAAGTTGTAGTTTTCAATTTTTACTCTTTATCTTCGCTATAGAGTTATAACATGCCTGCACTGAAGAGAGGAGCTTATTTTTACTTCAAGCTATAATGTTTTTTAGCTTAACAGTGTAGTAGGTCATATTAAATATGAGTTGTTAAAAGTTAGGTTGTTTTAGCTTTCTATGTATTTTAATTGCCGAATTTTGTGTTTGCAGTTTACCTTAAGGGACGTGTTGAATTTGCTTATATTGACACCAATATAAGTCAATATAGTTTAGTCATTTTTAGATCCTACTATAGTTGAACGTTTTTTTTAGGGGTCTCAAGTTGGAATCATGGTTTTAAACAGCTTTTAGAGTAATTTGTAGTAGGATTTCAAGAAATTTAAGGAGCTTATTAATCTATCTGCCTGCTCCAGGGCAAGTTTAGATGAGTGTAAGTGCTTTTTTTCGATTAGAATAATTTATGTCACTTTAGATGGGTCTCTACATATTGTGAATAATGGCATATTGAACACATGTAATGAGCTAGTGATTGAGTGTTTAAGTGTTCTTTAGGCTGCATCGTAGTGCATAGCAATGCAACAGATAATCAGAGTTGACGGCAACCAACATATCAGCATCACGAGTTAGTCCATTTTCACTTTGAAGTTCTCAGTTTTCTTGAGTACAGTTTTATAAATTTCCATTACTAAGATGAATTGTTAGAGTTTATAGTTATTCAGCTTATCTCCTCCGTTTCTAGCATCCTAGGAGTTTAAGATAGAGAAGATTATCCTAGCATAACCTTGAAGAAAGCTCTATTTATTGTCTTACAATGAACCTAGCACTTTTTCATTTCCTATTTACTTGTAATCTAATTAGTTCAAACCCTTAACCTTTTTCTTTTTTTATAATCTTTAGTTTACTTTTAAGCTACATTAGAGTCTTCTTCTGTTTCGTAGCGTTCACCTAGAAATAAGCTCGATGAGCATAAAATCCATATAAAGTTCTTATACTATAATTTCTGTGACGCAATCTTTCAGCCTCTCTTTTAAGCTTATTCTTTTGTCACTAATTCCAAAGTGTCTTTATTAACAGTGTCTAAGCAATAAGATGTTTGAGTAAAACTTTGTACGTTTTAAGTTTTTGATAATTTCACCTTTTACAATAAGCGCAGATACTAAGCGTAAATCGTAGGAGTCTGTTTTGTAATTCCGGTTGATGAAAAAGTTCAAGGGTACCCGGTTAGACTTTATTGTGTAAAAATTCCATAGATGCCCGCCTACCCTTATCTTTCCGCTTTTATTTCATTTTCGTCTACCCGTGTCTTTAATAATAAATAGAAATAGAATTAATATTTTAGTTTGATAGTTTTATAAATTTAGGGTTTCTTAGTTTAATTAAGCTAATTTAGGTTCATTAGAGTTTATAATCAAAATTGTAGGGCTTTTGGTTTCTATGTAATTTCTGCAATCTTTTATCAATATTATAGAAACATTGTTTTCTATATTTTTCCCAGTTAAATTTGTATTTTCTAGAAATTTAAATAGATCTAGAATTTATACTTTTTCTTATAAAAATCATAGAAAAATAGGGAAAATTCGTTGAAAATTAATTCTTGTTGATTAATTGATTCATTTTAACTCTAGTATTTTTGGTAAATAAAAGAATAACAAAATTATTCTGTGTTAATTTTTAGAAAAAGTTTATTTTTGTTAATTATTTAAATCTTAGAAAATCAAAAAAATCTAAAAAATTAATAAAAAAATATTTTTCTTTTTTAGAAAATTTATCTCTTTGTCATTTAGTGTCGTAGGAAAAATATAAAATTTAGTTATAGGTTTAATTTTTTATAAATTGCAGTCCTTAAACCCAGTTTTTACGATTGGCGTTTTACCGTTTCTTTTCGTTTTTTACATTCAGAATCGACCTCTGTTTTAATTCTAGTTATTCTATATTTGTTCAAGTTTACACTTGAATTAGAATTTAATTTTGATTTTTTTATATTTAAGTATGAGCATTTTTTTTCGTTGTATTTTTAGTATTTAGGTTTTTCACCTAAACTTATTGTTCGTTTCCCGTAGTCTTCTAAGATCCCCATTTCTTTTTTTGTTTTTTGTTCTGTTTCCGTAGATATAAATTAGGTTTTATTTAATAATTTTAGTTGTCAATTATATGAGTGTTTTCATCATATATTCTCCATCATTTATTTTCATCAAACCAGGATGACTTTCAATTGCAGCCTCGTTGGGAACATACGACGGAAATATCTCTTCGGAATGTGTTTTTCTAAATGAGTCTTTTATATTTTATTCTTTGTGTTAGAATTGACCTTTTGGCCTATGGTTTTTAGTCAACGGGCAATTCGGTCAGGATTTGCATTTGAGTTATTTTATATATAATTGCCGTCAAGCGAATCAGTGACGTGGAGGCACGCAATTTTAAGTAAAAACATCTGATGAAGAGGCTTGATCAGAAGTAACTTGGGAATTAGAATACCGAAGTGTTAGGACAATAAAATGGTCTAAACAAAGAAGCTTCGGTCACTCGAAGCATACAAGACAAAAGTCTAGCTCGAAAGTCAAATGTTCAATTATGTTTAGTAGTATACGGGCCAAGATGTAATAAGCCCAAAAAGAAAGCCCTCAAAGCGCAAACCTTATTTTAGTTTGGGTGCGCTGCGTCGTTGGGATTGAGATTTATAAAATACACTAGTTTTGTCCAAATATAGGTTAAGCTTCTTCATTATCATTTTTCCAAACTCTTAAGGGTTTGTAGATCTCTTTGTTGTCTTTCATATAAAAAGTTCTTCATTGTTTAAATCTTTTGTGCCATTGATCTAGTATCGTGGCTTCATATGGTATGATCTAGGGACTCCTACGATTGGATTCTAAGAAGTGTACAAGATTGATGTTTTTATTTGGTTTTGTATTTTGTTTCTTTAAGTTCCTTCTGATCTCGAAAAAAAATGGGTTTATTGATTATTTGTTTTTTTTGATACTTGATTCAAAGTGGTTTATGTTTAATGTAATATCAATAAACCGCATCTTTGTTAGCAGATCAACGTGATATATTCTAGTTATTTTTTCCTATGTTCTTGTTGTTTTGGTTGAAAAGTGTTAAAAAAAGACCCGTAAGCGAATCGAACGAGTTCATGCTGTTTCGCTGTTCGAAACTGACGTGGGAATTCAAGATTTTGATCGACGAGTGGAATTCAAGCGTTGTTTCGATTCGAGTGGAAATATTGCAAGGATCTCGACGAGTTCAAGACGTTTTCGATCGAATGAGGGGAAATCTTGCAAGGTTGAACAAGGTCGATCGATACGAGTGGGAAAACAGGACGATTTAGAACGAGTGGAAAACAAGGACGATCGAACGAGTGGAAAACAAGGACGATCGAACGAGTGGAAAATAAGGACGATCGAACGAGGGGAAAACAAGGACGATCGAACAAAGTGATCGAGACGATAGGGGATCGAACGGTGGATCGTACTAGCCATTCGGAACTGCCATCGACACTAGCCATCGACTAGTCGATATTCGTACAAGCCAATCGAATAGTTCGATTAGAACAAGCCGATGAACTAGCGATTCGAAACAATATTGCGATTGAACAAGTGGATCGAACGAGAAGATGATCGAACGAGGAGGATGATCTGACCGAGACGAATCGAACATGCAATTTTTTTGGACCGAACAGCAAAAAAATAATTTTTATGTCGGATTGTTCGGTAAATTTTCTTATACCAGCTCGAAAAACGCACCAACGGTAGATCTTATCTTTGAGTGAGATAAGGGCCCCCTGTCATTTTTTGGCCATCGGGAGTCATTTGGCCTCAAAACGATTTTACTGTTTAAACATTACCGAAATCACCAACATCACACTAGTCATCATATCATCAATCATTAAGATCAGATCATTCATACACAACGTTATTACAATGGACAACCATGAAGAAGAAACAAATGCTGTGGCACCTCTCCCCTACCCCTTATTGAATAACACTCTTACTCAACAATTGAAGAAATACACCCATGACATTCTATTCCACCCCATTCACTAATAAACATTCCAACCTACCTAATTCCACCACACCCATTTACTTCAACCATACCAAACAATAACTTTCCCCACTTCCTCCTATTCAATTTACCCATCCTCAGAAAACACCGCTCGACATTGCTTTAAATCATTCATGATATCAATCATCTAGGTCTTCCGTAACAACTACACATCCTCAATACTAAATCATGCCCAGTTCAAAATTGACTACATATTCAAAGCATATGCTTAACATTTAGAACATCAACCCATTAAGTAATATACTTATATATTATACCTCCCTAATTTCCAATCACCCCCCTCTACCAACATAACTAAATTTCCAAACCCAAAATATAATCCATCCTCACACTAATCCACACACACTCATCCCCACCCAAATACCCCCAAACTACAATTTTTCTAAATATCCACACATACCCCTAATTCAAAACACCTATATACATATAACCTAAAACACACACACCACTTACATCTCTACATACCCCTTCAAACCCTCCCCTTCTTAAACTCACAATAAAAATCACATTACATAATACCCCTCCATTTACATAACAAATACACACACACGATAATACACTAACCCACTCAAAGACTAAGAGAATCCATCATAAGATCATTCCCACATCTATCAATAATAACCTATTAAGAACGCTCCCCTCTTATTAGAAACCGCCTCACCTTATTTTTATTCTCGAATTTACTTATATCTTCGTTTCATCGTAGATATCATTTGTGTAGTATCATCTAATTTGAGACATAATTTAATTATTTATATTTCTCTCCTTTCTGTTTTTTATTTTCTATTTTGATATGTCACATAATACTAATTCAAGCCATTTTGAAGTGATATCGTTAATATAGAGAATGATTCCTTGAGAATATCTTGTGTATGAGTGTAGCTTTTTCTTTTTATATACTATAAACTATTTTGAGCCTCTTAACAACTCTTTTGTCTTTTTATTATGTTCTATAATTTCAGAGAATAGGATGTTTGTTTCCCTCTTCAATTCATATGTTATGACTTTTATCCTTTGTATTTTATCTTTTATTTTTCATATTCTTATTGCTTTATTTATGTAATGTCATAATGATCCTACAATATAGATGAGATATGAGACCATGATTTGAGAATTAATTTTATTAATTTACTATTCTTTTAAATATAAAAATTTTTTTTATACCTCTGCTATAACCAAACTTTACCCTACACTATATATAGATAGTATGATAGATGAATATTCATCACTCTTTTTAGATAACAGATAACACTATAATACTATGATAGTATATAAATACTACCCTTCCCTTCTCATAGTTTTATTTGTGATTATTATCTTCAGATATTCAGAGAACTCAAGATAAATCCAACATATAACTTGTCTGTTTATTCTAAATTTGTATTCTATCCGTATTCTATTTCAACTCACCTATACTTAATCCACCCCCCCCATACCCACTACATATATCAATCACCTTCTATTCAACCTTTAAATAAAAACTACACCACCTTAACACGCCTCTCGATCACACTCATAAGACTCTATACTTTATCTCACTCTCACTCTCTTTTTTAAGATACAGAGATATATTTGAGATTTAATACATTAACCACCTAATAAATTATACTTCCACAAATAACCAAATTCAACACTAATCCACTTCAATCACCATTAATCCTCATCACATCACTCTCTCACTCATTTAATACTCATTTTGATATGTAGTATAGTGTGTAGCTAATCAACACTACGCTATACTCTCAACTACAAACATCCCTCACTCACAATTATATTGATATATAGAAAGATCCATCTCTCTCTTTAGCCCACCTCACCACTAACACACCACTCCCTCCCACCTCCACAATCACTCACCATCTGTGTAGTGATAGTATTGTGATATAAGATATATAGATACAGTGAGCAACTCAGACAAACCCCCCACCTCCATCACCAACTATAAAATTACACTCTCACCACTCTAGATATATCTACTTACCTGTGTATCTACACACACTTCTCACATCCATAACACACACTCGACTACTTCTCACTGATCACTACACATATGGAGTCACGATCTTACTCCCAAAACTCACTACACTAACCTGTCCCCATCAAATACAAGTTATACACGAAATCTACAACTTTCACTGATAAACTCGCGCACTATATTATTGTTCTCCACAGAATCAGTGTGTGTACTCTCATATCAGTGTACACACTACTAGCTTGTGTCTCCAACTAGTATTGAGACTCAGTTAAACCTCTTTATGTCACTCACACACATTCTACACTCTCTTAATAGATTTGTCTCAAGCTCTCGCTCTCACAGCTCTCTCGCTCGACACTAGTAGTATCTATCACAATCTGTATTCTAAGAGACAACTATCAACTACCTATTTTTTTTATTCCTAATCAATACATTATCCACACACTCCTTATACTCTCATCACACTCTAGTATCTCCCATCCTCCCACAAAACATGTAAACCTAACCTAAACCATCATTGAGATATTTTACTTCTCTTAATGAGATAAATCCCCGATATAGAGAATACTCAATATAGAGAGATAGATACACATTATATTTAAATGTATGACCTTTAATGTAGATATCGACATATATACCCATACTAATACTATAATAAATAGAAAAAGAAAATCCTCCAACTCACATCTTAACTCCCCACTAATGATTTAACTCATTGTTTTATAGATGATTGCTTTCACTGCTCCTATCGTCAACTATTCCTCAGAGATATATAGATAACCCTAAAGATATAGACTATTGTGTGTGTGCTATTATCTGTCTTTATTGAATTGTTTCTACGAGATCACCTTCTCAATTTATATCTATTTCAATAGAGTTCATTTAATACCAGGTGTATCATTATTCACAAACAAAATAACAAACTTGAACAATAGAATAAACATCTCTACATCACCCACAATATGAACCAGAGATATAAATAGAGACAAATATCAAAATCGACTCATCTAATTTCATAATGATATGAGATATGATGAGTATATCCATTCTCTCTCTCACTCTTCAAATATAATACCTATATTCACCACTCCAAATCAGACAACACAAACACAAACACTCACTCTCACTCTCCTCTCATTAATCATAAGATATCACTCACCTACAATATAAACTCACATACTTAACCACCCCTCCCTCCCCCCCCCACCCATACATAAAATACATTATACCTCTCTGATAGCGACTCTCATCTCTAATCACAATCCCCCCCAACCTGCTCACACACAATATATAGACCTTACACAACCCAAACTAACACACACCACCACACTATAAACAAACTCAAAAATCAATTCAAAACCATACCTCACTATCCCAACCAAATCATACCTCACAAACAGTAAACAAAACTTAACAGCTCAATGTGTGTGTGTAAACTCTATTCTACACCTCGATCTCTCTTGTTCCAATACCTCAATCACTCACACATATAGATATAGATAGATATCCTCCTCTCTAGTGTTTCAAACAAACAGAGAGAATATAAAATCCCACACCCATATACTATATCTTTACAGATGTAGTTATTAGGAAACCCAAGTCATCTCCTCCTGTTCGTCTCGCTCTCCAACACTACTTTTCGTGACATTTTTTTTAATACTCTGTCCAAGTAGAGAGTCATTACTGGATACTCTTTAGATAACCTCTCGCTCTAATCCATCTCACTTTCCCCACCTAAAATCCCAATCCATATATCTAACCCCCCCCTCCCCTTATCAACATCCACATAGACTCCCCTAAAATCCAAACATCCCTCAAATACCCCCCCAAAACCCAAACTCCCCATGTACTAAATTGCAATCATCCACTCAACACTATACCATAAAAAATCTCACCCACCTAACCTCTTTGTGTGTCAACACTCGTGAGATATAGATAGATACCAATCTGCAATCCTATCTTAACTCCCCCCACAAAACATCAATATTATAGTGATAGATCAGAGATAGGGCTTCACACTCTCTATTATAATCCTTCTATATAAACACAAATTTAAACACTCCATACCCTCATTAGAGTAACTTACTTATTGTGGTGTGTGTGCTAATGTTTCTATTTCACTCACATCATTGTAGAGTAAGATTATCGCTATCCACTCATGATTACTCTCGGCACTCTCACCGCTCTCACTACCACCACTTTATTACTAGAGAGTGTGAGTGTCAACATTATTACTCCCTCCACCACCCCTCACTCACCACACCTACCCCATCGCTTAGTGATAGATAGCGTAAAATGTTAAACCTTTAGATTACTATGTACACGCACGCAACCATCTTACCTATTGTATGTGGCCTCAGAGTCTTTGTTTATTTTACTCACGCTGCACACACTAACTAGATGACATCAAGTTTATTTATGTCCTTTACTTGTCGTGTAATTCGCACACACGCCTTATCTCCCACACGCTCGCTCTCTGTGCTCACACACTATGGAATGCTATGAATGTCGATTTATTCTAAACACCCATCTGATATCCCCACACCCCCTATAATATCACTCGCTGCTCACACTCGCTCCACACAACTTAAATACTAACTTAAACTAAGAGCAGATATATCCATTAAATATTAATTTTAATTTTGTCTTATCATTGTGTGTGTGTGTGTGTTACCACACACCACCACCCCCCTCCTTCCTCCCTGTTAGCTCTCACCCCAGCCCAGTCGACACTTGTAGTTCTATTTATGTTTTGCTGAGGATTTAGTTATTGATAAATTTTATATTCTAGATATTTTAAATATTATGAGATTATTCTTTATAGTTTCGATATAAATATTTCGACTAAGAATTTTCTATTACTCTGTCATATTGATATATTAATAGTCTAATTTCGCTTTATGAGCTCTTATATGTCTGCATACTCATTTTACCTCTCTTCGACTCTATTTGTGTGTGTAATTCCGTCTACCACCTCACACCACACCGCCACATGGCCTGCCCTCTCCATATCATTATACATCCAAATCATCACATATTTGAATCAATCGCTGCCCATATATTCACAGAGTACTTTCACCACTCACCTTATTCCAAATATCTCCAAATTCCCCCCAACCTCTCTTGCTATTATCTGCACACACTCTGTTCTCTCGCTGTACTTAGAGACAGAGCAGTCTCGACTCTCGCGTGTGTGAGCCTATTAAGGTCTTGTTGTTGAATCCGAATATATATAGTGAGTGAGAGAGAGAGAGAGATAGATATGTATTCTGATGTGTGTGTGTGCGTGATCAATAGTATGTGATTGTGTGTTATTTTCCTGTGTGTGTGTTACGTTTGTGGGTGGTTGTGTGTGTAGAGTGAGACGATCGCTAGATATCACTCCCCCTTTATACCTTCATGCTGTCTTGGAGATATATATGAGAGAGATAGATAGATTGCGTCTAAGTGATGGAATGTGAGTTGGGTTTTTGTTTGGTGTAGAGAGAGATGGGCTCGGGGGGCAACTGCGGGATGCGTGAGTGGTGTCATTGAGAGAGATATTTGTGGGTAAGTGTTGTAAATTTGTGCTCTGGATAGCGCTACGAGGCTTAATAGTCTTGCATTTGATAGGAGGTCATTAGAGATTTGGAGTTTTGCTGAGATGGGCGGAGTACGTAGAGTAGAGCGACGGTGTCGTTGTTTGTTGAAGTCGTAGAGAGTGGTATCTTGGATGCGCGAAGGACGGCGTGGTGATCAGTTAGTGTATGTGAGTGAGATGAGGTGTGGGTAGGGCGTGGCGTGGTGAGTATGGAGTGAGAATTGTGCGGGAGAGAGAGTGAGTGTTCGCGAGTATTTTGCGGTTTTTGTGATAACTGTCCTTTAACTAGGATAATGGAAACCATTGTTGAGCTTTAGACTTACCCGAGCGTTCGTTTCTAGTTCCAAAGTTTACTATGGATCTCTAGGTTCACCCGCATTGCCATTCTTATGATCGAAAGGCTTGTTCCAAGGGTTATCTGGTATTTTTTGTATGCTAAATGCATTGTATTTTTGTGTATAATTAGAAAAAAAATCGCTTTTTATTTTTGGATAATGGCATTGCAGTTATTTCGACTGTAAAAAAAAACAACCCCCGGTCTTAACTAGAGATTTAAATGTACGTCGTTCCGTGCATTTTTTACTTTCATCAGACAAGAAGTATAGTCTAAGTCCGAAAATTTTCTCATAAACAACTTGTTTTATCAAACATGTTCGGGTTAACCAAATCAAACATTGACACGGGTCATTGTTTGAGGGGGAGAATCAGTATACTAACAGTTGTGCAGGTCAAAAGGACGTACTGTTGCTGATTCTATTTGCTGCAATATTGACAACGACCAAGCCGCTTAAACTTCTAGACCGATTGCAGTGTCAATCTCTGTCTATGTATTCTAAAGGTCTTATTTCAATTGCTCACTTGATATTTGTGCTATTTACCTTCACTCATACTTTTGAGGGGGAGATTGATACATTTTAAGTCCATTCTAGATCAAAACCATTCACAAGTTTCATACTTTTGATAGGGGGAGAAAATGTGACTTTAACACGTTAAACGTGATAAATTAAATGTTCGATTGATTCTAAAATGCTAAAGTCCCTATCCATGCATGTGCTAAACCCCTCTTTCGGTCTAATGACGCACATGTGTATGGGGGAGATAAGTGTTATTATGATCAAAATGTCAAGGTACAAAAGTTTGTGTTATTCACAAGTATCTTGATAAATGACAAAGAATCTTTTGTTTCATGTTCGTTGAAGGTGATCTTATGGAATGCTGGAGGAAAGAGATGTTGACCACCAGTGTAGTAGTATGATTTGCTAATGCCTGGTTTTCGGATGCGCCCACTAGTGAAGTGGATTTCTTAAATGTATTGTACATGTTTGGATTTCCCAAGGCACTTCATATCTCTTTCGGGTGTTATGTCAACAACATCCTTCTGAAGCATTTTCGGATTTAAAATTTCGTTTGTTGCCCCAAACAATTTTTATAAAGCCAATCGAATGTTTTTAATAATCATTTTGCCACAGGCCTTCTCGGTACTTAATTGTATTAAGAAGTAAAATCTGAATAAAGGAAATTGTCTTTAGGTATAGTCAGCAGATGTAGGTAACTGTACTGACTCACTCTTTACCATTTCTCGTAGTAGAAATAGAAAAATACTTATAGTGTGTTAGTCTTTCGGACATTCTGGTTAGAGAACGAGCGAACTTAGGGATCTGATACTTAGGTATTCGAGAAACTAGCTTGTTCACGTGCCGGGAAAAAACCTGTTTCAAGAAGGTTCTTTGGATAGAATCTTATCTGATCACAGGGCAATATTTCTACTGTAATCTTTGATTCCTCACGGAATCAGGGTTTATGTAATCCGACCAGATTGAGTATCGTCTTATACTCGGGTCCCTTCAAAATATAAAAACCTTTGTGTGTTCAAATGTTTTTAGTAGTAGAACACATTTAAGTGGATTTTACCTAGCAACAAAGGTTTTTGTTGGTGACTAAATTTGTTCTCTCATAGCGATGGACGACTCATAAGTATCCCGATGCAAGACATGCTCATATCCTTACTCACATATCTAAGAATAACAAGAAAGTTTACATACTAAGGGCTTCCGACACACATTCCTCCTGAGAACCAATTGTCTCTTCAAATTCTAAAAGTTACAATTGATTGGGTAAGAAGAGACATCATCAAAAGCTTTCAAACGATTCCAACAGATATGAGCAAGTGAGACTAAAGATCAGGTATGGCAAAGTCTAGTGAACGAGATACAAAGTAATTCAAAGTAAGTAAAGCTTAACAAGTCAATGTCAAGATCCAAGTCATTCACATCAATTCTGAAAGATCATGATCAAGAGTTATAGATTGATTACCGAAGCACAACAAAGGTGAAGTAACCCTATCACAACGAGCTAAAGAGATAATGGTCGAGTGCAGCTTCTCATGACCTCATCTAGGGGGAGATTGGTTAGGATCACATAAATGGTCCTAAACAAAGAAGCTTCGGTCACTCGAAGATACAAGACAAAAGTCTAGCTCGAAAGTCAATGTTAATTAATGTTTATTATGTAAATGGGCCAAGATGTAAAAAGCCCAAAAAGAAAGCCCTCAAAGGCAAAATCCTTATTAGTATAAAATAACACCTAGTTTAGGAAAAAATTAGCTTAGCTTTTTCATTATCATTTTTCTTCTTAAGGAGTTTGTAGCTCTCTTTGTTTCTTTCAATTAAAAGTTCTTGTTGTTTTAATTCTTTTGTGCCATTGATCTGTGCTTGCATACATGGAATGATCTAGGGGATCCTACACGAAGTACGGGATCATTACCATATGTGCAACTTGAATATCATGATTATCTCTTTCACACATCTTGAGAAATAATAGGTGTCTTGTGTTTCTTGTGTCTTGTTGTTGTATGAGAGTGACTTGGTGATGGTCCATCTTGATCAACTGTAGTTGAGGAAGGTGAGCCAGTTGATACAGCATGTTCAGGTGCAACTACTTCAGGAATAGGAGCAATGACTTCTGGTGCTTGTAAATCAACATTAGTCGAGGGATTTAATGTGGACTCATCAAAACAGTGGTGTGAAACAACAAATCCAGTCAGATCGTCGAAGGTGGTACCACATGGAGTTGAAGAAAGAGGATTTGGCACGGAGTCTGAACATGATCGATACAGGAGTCTTTTATGAAAGATGGGTCTCTGAATGCTGTGTTCAGAAGCGCATCACGGTAGCGTCATCCAGAAATCATATTGAATGGTTTCAATTATTCAGCTCGCCCGCCCGCTCCCTACGTTGTTGTAAATCGAATGCTTTCTTCGTGTGTGGATATCAATGTCATAATACAATGTGTCTGCTTTCGGTTTAACTTGCCCGCAAATTCTCGCAATTCATACGTTGGGTAGAGAGTGCACCAAAACACATGAAGATACGATAGATCGGGAGGTCTTGTCGTGTAAAAGCTCATAAGGTGTTTTACGTGACGACGCGTAGTCCTGGATCGATCTTTGTGGTTATAACATGATGTGGCAAACTGCTTCCGCCATAGAAATAAAGGAGGCTGTTGCATAAATTAACATAGTGGCGGCGCTGCTTCAATTAGGTACGATTCTGTTCTCTTCAACAAACACCGTTTTCGCTGTAGTATGAGAGCGCGAGCAATGATGTTTCATGAGAAGTTGCAAGCTTCTCATAATATTCACGCAATTGTCTGATTACAAACTTCAGTTCCATTATCTGTCTGATGCCGACGGACGGTATTCTTAAGTCGTACTTGGATATCTTCCAAAAAGTTAGATAATAAAAGCTGGAGCTTCTCTTTTTGATCGACCTACATTTTCCCAATGTAAATCGAGGATCTCGTTCGCAAATAACGAGGATTGTACTTCTTTCCATTGACACTCGCCGACACGCATTGGCCTACATTAGATCCATATGCAACTAATGAGTGTTTCTTGATTGGTATCTTCAGATTTGGGTAGTGTTGGGGTTTCTTTGAACTTTATTTTGCCTAATGCACATGCAGAACATAAGTGTTCTTTTTCAAATTGGCTTAGGGACTCGTATAGGTCCATGTCTTGCTAGAGATTAATGGCACCCAAGCTAAGTGAGATAGACGACGATGACCATAAACTAAGACATGGTTTTAGACGCCTTTGAAAATAGACAAATGGTGAGAGGATGCCATCAAGTTCCCAAGTTTATACGAGTGTAATAAAGATTATCCTCGAGATCTCCTGTCATAAATCAACACCTTCTAGATTGCGAAATGAAGCAGTGTGTTGACGATGAAAAGCCACTTCGAGATTTGAATCACAGAAATGTCTACAGGAAAATAGATTATGCCCAAAGTCCTTCAACGGTATATAATCCCATGAAATGTAACATTCCCATCTAATAGTCTTCCATAACCATTATCTTTTCAATTTGATCATTTCCGGAATTTGACTGTACCCAAGAATTTTATGATGAATTGTGTTGAGTTTGAGAGCGATCTTCCGGTCATGTGCTTCGAACAGACCGGGTCCAAATACCAGGGGACGATTTGGACAACCTTGCATTCTTAAGAGAAGTAGATGGGGAATATTGGTTTTTGTAGATTCCCGTGGATTTACTGGGTTCCTGTTTGTTGAGTAGAATTTGGTTTTATAACCTTAGTTTTGCTATCGGATACAGTATTTTATGTCTTCCTAGGTTTCATTGAGTATTACCAATTTAACCACTAGGTGTTGGGTGATTAGATTCTAAAACTATTGGTTTCCTAGAAGGCACCTTTATTAGTAGTAGGTACATCTCGTTAAGGCGCACGCACTTTCCTTCCATAGTTTAAAAGGTTCTATCCGAACTGGGTAGGTTTCAAAATGTATCGTATCTTGAGGTGAACACCATTTCCTGTTGGTTTCAAATATCTTTCTTAGATTTATTCTTCTTAGGTCTTAGCAGAAATTTCAATAATTATAGAATTAGGAACACACAATTAAATCAGAAGACTGAATGTCTCACGTTTACTACAGACATGAATCAGAAGTTATCTTTGTTTCTTTGTGATTTGCACAACCGCTGTCTAGCATAACTTTAAAAGGTACCATTCCTTTTATTCAAAAACTAGTTTTTAACGTTCCTTAGGGTGAGTATCTACTTTATTCTTAGAATTACTACTTGGTGTTTGCAGATTCCTAGCATTCCTGGTATTGCCTGAAAGGCCTTGTGATCCGCTAACACTAGCTAGTAATGTCTTACTGTCATTGTAGAAATGCAACACACGACTGTTAGAAACTAAGTTTGAAGTCGAGTCTGGTTTTGTTGTTTTGCGAGAGGTGGTGAGTGATTCTGGAAGCAAACCTAACTTTCTTGTCTTTTTCCTCGGTGTGACCTCAATTCATTGATGGACCCACAATATTGTTGATGCTAGGGCTGTGATCTACTTATGTGTGAGAATGACATCCTGAATGACTCGCGGGTTACCTAAGGCAGACTAGGCAGACTCTAAAAGTTAATCTTGAGGATAATTCGCTTTTACATGTTCGACTATATCCCTAAGGACCAAAGCTTCTTCTTGAGTGTGCTTAATATAGAAGGAGTGAGCAGTCCTTTTATTCAACAATTTGGGCGTGATTGGTTCCACATTATCCTTAGACACTTTTGGATCAACAGAGTGGGTCTCAATAGCCTCCTTATCTAAAGCTTTTCCTTTAAGTTTCCTTAACTCATTTTTTAGGGCTGCTAGGACCAAACCTTGTTCCTGAAGTTTTGCATTTAAATCAGAAATTTCCCCAGACTTTATATTGACTTGTTTGATTAACGCATCACATTGTTCTTTTGATTGAACACGTTTTGGTTTAATCGAGTCATAAAGTTGCTTATAAGTCTGTTTCAAATGCTCATTCTCAGCAACAAGTTTTGTCACTCTATGTTCCAATTCAATGTTAAGAGTCTCAATTTCATCCATGTCCATTTTGACTTTACTATCATCCACATTTCCTTTTAAGGACTTAATTTGCTCTTTCAACTTGACAATGACTGTGTCTTTCTCTTGAGACTGAGCTCTCAATTCACTTAATTCAAACAACTGAGTAAAACTTGGAGCATTTTGATCTAAAACACTGTTTTTCTGTTGAAAAATTTCTTGATTAAGTTGAGAATCAGCTTCCAAAGTGATGCAATGTTTTTCAAGAGTTGTAAAACTCTTACAAAGTTTATCGTAAGTTTCTTTATCAACAACATCCTTTTTGTTGAGAAGCTCAGTCTTGAGTTCGAGACACTTTTGACATTCATTCACAGTTTCACAACCATCATTCACAGACAAATTCACAACAGTTTTTACAATATCATGATCAATGGCTTGTGCCAAGAGTCGTTCATTTTCACTCAAAACTTGATTCATTTTAACTTCGAAAGTTCTGGACTCCAAGCGATGTTGTTCGACAGCCTGTTCCATTTGATAAAAGACATTTTGGACATCGGCAAGTTCATCAACCAAGTATTGATTGAAGTTATTGAAGATATCTTTTAATTCTTTTATAAACGGAATAATTTCATCTCGAAAACAAGCCTTTGTATGTTCAAACCCCCACGTGCCCTCAGTGATAGCTGTGGCAGTGGTTCTTTCTTTGACAACCTGATCAAAGCCAGTAAGATGGCGTTTAAGCTCTTTCAAGCTAGTATTCACCATACTCACTTTAGGAAGTTCTTTTGGAACCTCAACTTTGTTGGTTGTGGAAGAAGGAGATGGGTCTAAAGGTGGGACCGAAGTCGCTTTCCAATAGGCATGTTCACTATATAAATCAGATTGTCGAACAAATCGTTTGTTGTAATCGTTATTAAGAATAGCATAATTAATGGGTTTAGTGTTCACTTTATTTTTTACAACCATTGGATCTTGTTCTTTCAAAAGCATTTTTGAACGACTCTCTTCACAAAGCATTAATGTCTCATCAGAATCAGGAATCACAATAGTATCCATTTTAAGAATGACATTCCCGTCATACAGTTTTGGCTTTGACTCCCGAACTTTCTTCAGATAGAAAGGTTTTTCAAAACCGATAGCTTGTTTCGTGGAATGATCATAACAAATTTTGGATTTAGTCATCATATGAACAGTTTGCGCAGATTGACCTCTTTTGAAAATGATATTATCAAGTTGCTTAATTTTCTTTTCTAAAGCAATTTCTCTATCAATATTTCTGTTTTCTTCCATTTTTAAATCATTTTTGAGATCAGAAACTGTTTTCATTAAAGAATCCTTTTCTTGCACTTGTTCAGAAAGAGTTTGCTTAAGACGTTCAATCTCGGCATACTGTTCATTTGATCCTGAAAAACTGTTCTCAACATTTTGCATTTCTTTCAAATCTTTAACCTCTTCTTTATATCTGTCAAGCTCGGTAGTCAAAGCTTTATTGGCACTTTTATATTCCAGATTAACATTGGTGCAGTTCATCACTTGGGTATTTAATTGTTCAAACATAGATAATATCAGGACATCTTGTTGAGCAGAAGAGTTAGAATTCTGGACAGTTTCCTGTTGTGTTTCACTCAGATACTGAGAATAAGGAATGATATTGCTATCACTGGTTATTTCAGTTTCTGTCTGATTCACATCATTAGACTGTTCAGAAGACGTCATTATCTGCTCACTTTGATTGATTAAATCATAGGTCAGATTATCCGGATTGTGTACCTCAGTGAGTGCATCTGAGCCATTCCTGGAAAGATTCGCCATGAGAGCAATCTTGGCTGAGTTAAGTTCATCACAATCAGAGTCATAGGCATCCAGATCATCGGCTTGATAAGCAGCATTGTGGGTAATGACAGTCTGAGAGGTTTGAGTGTCAGGAAGTCCTGGATCTGCCAAAAATGCTATTTCTTCCTCTGTTAAAACTTGACCACTTGCTTGAGCTTGAACCAGCAACACTTTATCATTGAACCACGTTTCATCCCTTTTTCTCTTGGGCTTAGTACACTGCTTGGCAATATGACCCTCCCCTTTGCAATTGTAACAGATGACAGTCCGTTGTTTCCCTGTGTTGCTTCCACTTGCTCCAGGTGTGTATTTTCTCGTTGTTCCAGCAGCATAAGTAGTTTGTCTCCCCTGAACAGGTTGCACAGTTACTTTTCCATCATAGATGGTAGCTTGTTGACGAGGGTTTGACGAAGTCCTTAGCTGATTGTTGGTAGTAGGATACCGGGATGTGACAACAGCAGTTAAGAATGACATCATGTGATTGATCGCATCAATTGGATCATCCCCTTTCTGGAACACTGGAACAATTAGACCGGAGTCTGGTTGGGAAAATTCAGATTGTTGATGTTGGTAAGTTGTGGGAGCATATTCCAATTGTGGGATGGATGATTGTGGAGAATAAACGTTGTGGTGAACTGAGGATTGGTACTCATTTGATGGATAAGTGATTGAAAGAGGTGTTGATTGACTGGTTGTGAATTGTTGAGTCTGATAAGGTGTTACAAACTGTGAAGACGGATATGGTGAAACATGATGTTGAAGTTGAGAGTTCGGGAGAGTGTGTAGATGAGATTGATAAGTTGACGGAGGTAATTGGTGAGATGCAACTAAAGCAAGAGGATCGGAGTTACGTTCATGCATCAAACGAACTTCATTTGCATGTCTTTCGTGTTGTTGCAGGTAAGCATGAAGCTGATCAACATTGGTAGTATGCAAGTCTTTGACCAATTTAACATCAGTAACAAATTTGCTCCATTCATCAGGAAGAGTGTTTAAAAACTTGGTGTTAACTTGAAATTGCTCCAATGGCATCTTGTAGATGTTCATATCATTGAGTAACAGAGTGAACCTCAAGTAGTACTCATGTAACGACTCTCCTTTCTTGTAAGTGAACTTATCGAATTCATCATACAGCTTACATTCTCGTTCTTGTTTTGTTAACGACGTTCCTTGCATTAGCAGTTTAATCTTCTCCCAAAGATCTTTTGCAACACGATGTTGACTCACAAGAGCATAGATTTCAGTTGGAAGGCCTTGGAGAATGATGTTTATTGCTTTGATGTCACAATCAGCTTGAATGGCTTAAGCGGGAGCCAGTTCAATATATTCCTTAAGCCTTGTTACTCCATCCTCAGTGATTGAAGGCCAAACGAGTGGTCCTTTTTCAACAGAGGCAAGAATCATTCTTCCATGAGGTCTATTCAACATATACAGTTCCATTCGGCTCTTCCAAGAATCATACAAGTGTTTTTTAAGCATTGGTGGTTTGTTGTCTATATTCCTTTAAGTTTCATGATTCTTTATCCAAATTGATCCCGGTCTTGTCACATTGTTACACTGTCATCATGAAGCACAAACGTAATCATTAACAACTAAATATAGCAAAAATTCATCCCAAGTGAGTCATTTAGCTAAATTTAGTGTTAATAATAAACCCGATTTGCTCCATCAACACATATAAGTTGGCGCAATAATCACGCAACCTATAATCAAAATTAATAAGCATTCCGTGTCTTAAATGGAATTGACTAGTTCGGTTGACAAAGAAATTGTCTAGATCGGCTCCGCTTGAGTAAACCTCGTTCGATTCTAGTTTCGATTAACTCGTTCGGTTATAACTGTGAAACCTCGTTCGGTTCTCAATGAAAATATAGTTCGGTTCCAAATGAAAACAGCTAGTTCGGTCCTTCTAGTTCGATTCCAACTAGACTAATTAGTTCGGTTCCAACTGAGTTAAATCTCGTTCGGTTCTAACTAGTGAGCACTCGTTCGGTTCCAAAGAGATACTAGTTCGGTTCCCACTATAACTAAGCTAGTTCGGTTCTCTTGATCGGCTTACTTGTTCTGTGACCTTGTTTGGTTGTACTCGTTTGGTTCCAATTTTGTTTTATTTTACTAACGAAACTCAAAATTTTTTCAAAACACAAAAAGTACACATTTTGAATGTTATTAGCAAAATTCTTGTACAAACTAGTGTTTTACTAACCTATTGGAACAATAAAAATTGAAAACTTATAAGTTTACACCAAAAAATAAAATTTGAATCAATTTTTGTTCTTAATCAAGATTTGAGACACAAAATCACAAGATAAACACAAAAACTAAACACACACTCCATGCGGCTCTTGATACGAAAAATGAAGAAACATGTAAACTATTAATCTGAACCAAGAACCACGAGAGAGAGATAAGGGTTTGAAGTTTAGTTGAGAGAAAGTATAAAGGAATGGATGAAAATTATTAACAATGTGGAAATTGTGGAAGAAATAAACAACAGCACCCTTCCAGCGAGGAGAGGGCTTATATAGTTACATGATGGCCGACCCATAGGCTATGATGGGCTTCCCATGGGCCTTGGGCCGGATTAGCTTCTATACTTAACGTGACATAATCTACGAGCTAAGACCTATTACAACTTGGAAGTAACCGACACTTTTTGTGTTTCCAACATCCTTAGAAACCAATTTTCGGGGGAAATTATTAGAGAGCTTTCAAGAATATGCAAAGTATGAGCATGTTGGTCAAGACACAAGATCACAAGATGGCAAAGACGTTCAAGACAAACAAGGAAAAGATTTAAAGATCTCGAAACAAAAGACAAAGTCAAAAGACAATGACAAGGGCTCAAGATCAAAGATCACAAGGCATGAAGGAACAAGCCTACAACATGATAAAGACCAAAGACTTAAGAACTCAAAGATAAAGCAATCTCAACAAGTCCAAGGAAGCAAGATTCAAGATCACACCTCAAGAATTCAAAGACCACACATTAGGGGAGATTGTTAGCCTTAAAATATGTTTTTGAACATAGAAGCTCAGAATCTGCAGGAAGCCTCGCTTCAGGGGAGATTGTTAGCCTCAAAACATTGAGTCGAACAAGGTAGATCGGCTAATTATTATGGAAGCTTGGTCTTTATTTAATATATGTTGTAATAGGCTAGATAAGGGCATCGGGCTCGTTTATTTAATCTAATACTGTAAGCGTTGTGGGCTTAAAGCCCAAGTAATCCCAGCCTGGCCCAAGTCAAATACCAAACGGCCCAACTAAAGCCTCATAAGGCTGGCTTAATACTTGGTATAAATACCCCTCTCCAAGTGTGGAGAGGGTGTTGGTTCTTATTTGTAACACACGTACGTTTGTGAAATCAACCATTCTCTTTTCTTTTCTTACTTTCTCTCTCTAAACTTCTCTCTACAATTCTTCCATCTTTCCAATCTTTATCTCTTGTTTCAATAGTGAAGTGAAAGTGGTTCCGGGTTATGACAATTTATTTATTTTAAGCATGTGTTATATCCGAGGTTCGAAATGACAAAGTGACAAGTTTTATGCGACGAGACCGGGATCAATATTTTTTTAAAGAATCATGGAGCTTAAAATTTTAATGGCTAGACTTAGTATTAAATTTTCTATGTGAGTACGGAGTCGATCGGGTATCACTTATTTGAGTTTTTAGTTCAATTTCACGAAGGCGTGTTCTTATTTTATCTTAAAGTCGTGGTGGATAGGACGCATGACTTTCAATGATAACTTGCTCGGGCTTAAGACTTTGGATGAACACTTGGATTATCTAGTTACCAGCAGTCAGGGTGGATGGTTTATGACATGGATAACTATCACTTAAAGGAGTTACGTTGTAGTACTCAGTGTCACACGCTAAAGACGTTGTGGATAATCGCAAGAGGTGATGAAAGTCTCATACTTTAGGGGGGGGAGGGGTATTGAGTATTTAGAGATTTGCTTGGAGCACAAATTCTCTACACCATTTTTCCAACATTAGTGCAAGATTAAGGTGTTGTTTGTTTATTAAGAGGCTCGAATCTGAATCTGATTTGCACATCTGAATCTGAATATTCGATAGAAAAGTCTGAATCTGATTCCCATCTTAATCTGAATAAGTGGTCAAGAAGTCTGAATCTAAATGAAATAAAACTGTTTGTTTTGGTAAAAATGTATAAATGTGTTAAACAATAGTTTTCACAATTTAAATATAAAAGATTGCATTCCAAAAAAAAATATTTTTTATTAAAATAAAAAACAAATTTTTATAATAATAATCAAGTTTCAAAGTTATAGTATTTTAAAAAAACATGCAATCCCATGTTTATTCGCAAAAATAAACATGTTAGAGTTTAGATAGAACTTTTTAAAACGATTAACAAAAAGAGCCACGTTAGATAAGATGTATGAGTCCGAAACCGTACCTTTAATTTGAACAAAATATAAATTGACGCATATTATCTTATACATTCTTTATAAACAAATCATATGCCAAAATTCCCCCCCAATCTATTTAATACATTTAATACTAAAGATAAAATGAAATAAAAAAAACAAACAAGAAATAAAATAAAAAAATAAAAGTAAATGTAGAAAATAAACAAAAAAAAAGAAAAAAAAGACATAAGAGGTGTTAAGACACCCCTCCACATCTAGTCCAGTAAGAGGTTTGTAAAACCCACATGAAAATACCATGAAATTTAAAAAATTTTTTTATATAAGCAATGAAAATTGACAAGTAAACCTATGAATATATTATCATGACAAGTTAACGTACGAAAATAAAATTACGTATCATGATACAACGAACACGCGAAATATGCATAAATAAAAACTACATAATAGCTACTTATGGGCTTATGAAATTCGGCTAATCACAAGGAAAAGAAAAGGCCCATGTTCAATTTTTAAAATACCAAGCCCAAGGTCCAAGTATAACTCCAGGGAACTATATTTCATCTCATTTAAATTTGTTACAAAAATAAAAAAAAAAAAAAAAGAAACCCTAAAATAAATTTCTATAAGCCGGCGCACCTCAAGCAAGAAGGAAGAAATTTTGTTCGATCTCTGTTCGTGAATCATCGTGTTTTCATCTCTATTCCATCCACGATCTATTCTTAAATTTGTAAACCATGGAAACCCTTTCATTTTTTTTATAAGATTATTAAAGCATGCATGAAAATAAATCTCAAAGATTAATAAGAAGTAAACTATGATATGAAAAATAATTTAAATCGGTTCGTGTGTCGGTGTTGTGTGGTTCGCGAGTCGAAAGAAAACAAGCCGAGACCCCTATGGGGCTCGGCATATATATACATGTTGACATAGGTTACTTTTCGTTGGGCTATAACTGTAACAATACCAGCCGAGTACCTCTAGAGTACTCTGCACCTACCAAGTTTATTTGGATCATTCGCGTGCGTGTTCCGAACCAAGGCCATCCGAGACCCAAGGGGTAAACTCGGTACCATAATGTTGTTTGGGATTGAATGTCGCGAGTAACCTTAGACCAAGAAGAACCAAGCCGAATACCTATTAGGGCCTCGGCATACCTTCCTTTTGTGTAACATGGCTCGTTTACATAAGGGCCTTATGATATACATTGTTTTCGCTTAAATAAAAATGGATAATAAAACTCAATGATTTTCGGTCATATAAGGACTTAAAGGCTTTAAATGAATTTCGGTGCATATAGTGACTAATTGGCTTTAAATATTTTCGGGTTACAAGTGGGCCTATGGCTTTAATTAACTTCCGCTTATATATGGACTATGGCCTATTGATTCGGTCATATATGTGGCTTATGGGGTTAATGATTTTTCGATAATTGTGGCTTATGAGTTTAATCAAATTGGGCTATGGTTTGTGTTGCATGGACGTGTACCCAAGGGACCAACCGAGGCCCAATGGCTCGGCAAGTCATGTGAGTGGAGTTTGTCGTATGTGTGTGAAGCCCAAGACCAAGCCCGAGCCCAATGGGCTCGGCAACATATCATTACCCTAAGTGCCTTTAAAACCCTAACTTTAATAAATTTCATTTTTAAACCTTAAACTTTTAAGTAATGACAATATTGACCCCTAATTTATGGAAATGACATTTTGGACCCTTAAACTTTAATTGATTATAGTTTTACCCTTGAAATCATGAAAATGACATTATGTCCCCAATTATAATTAATTGCCAATTATAACAAAAGTATATTAAATAACATGATTTATCTAACTTTATAAAAATAGATTATTATCAATCCAAGACACAGAAATGGAAACCTGCTATTTTTAGAAAGTTACTATTTATGGAAACCTGCTATTTTTAGAAAGTTACTATTTATGGAAACCTGCTATTTTTAGAAAGTTACTAATTATGGAAACCTGCTATTTTTGGGAAGCTGCTATATATAAAACCTGCTATGTTTTTGTAAAATTTACAAATATAAGGAAAGTTACTACTTTTAGAATACCAAGTATAACAAGATACAAATCATGGTATCCAACAATCCAAGAAAACATACAAGTATACTAATCAAGGAAAGTTACCAAAAATAGAAAACTGCCAAAAGTGGAAAGTTACTAAAAATAGAAAGAAACTTAAAACATGCACAAGTAACTTATACAAGCTCTTTGTCATGTAGCACGCGTGAAGACGGAGTAATATCTTCCTGTTTTCTTCCTTTCACTGCTTCATTGTCCAGGTACGGATATTCCGTCCTTTCCGTAAGGACATTCCTTCTATTCATGATTCATTTCCCCAGAACTGCTATGCTTCCCCATTTCCATGTTTTTGCCATGATTATTTCTTATTTTATTTCAATTCCCATGCCCCGAGCTATATATATATGCATGACCATGATTTATGTGACTTACCACCTAGTTATGGAGGTACCATGACCATGACACTTGAGGCACCGGTGTCATGACTCTTTCGCGTTGAGAGTGATTTCACGCGGCGTCCCTTTTCATGTTACCAGATTGTATTTCATGTTTGGCCATTATTATTCGGGAGTGGGGTTTATGGTCATCAAAGTTTACATGTTTATACGTTTCATGGTGAATTGTTGGTTGTTGCATCTACATCCCATCATATAGGAGTTGATCCTCCACCCATTTTATTATAAGATGTCACCCCTCTAGTACATGTTTAGCATCCCCTCTACTTTATGCATGTTGCACGATATTATTTAGTATGATTAAATGAGCAGAGGGCAAACCCTTATTGCTATGTTATGCTACCTATGACATTCATTATGCTTACCATCTTATCAACCATGTTTTTTACATTTCATTGCTATCGTACATGACATAATTCTCCAGGTTCCTCATGACACAGTCCATGAATCTTCCGCTGCTGTATATTTCCCCTTACCAGGACTTATGTTATTATTTCATTATCATTATATCCGTTCACTGAGCGTTATGCTCAGCCGTATTTCTCTCATGTTTTCTTACGGCGAGTATCTAGAAGGGATTTGGTCATGAGAGATTGTGCTTAGAAAGACCCTTTAAGCTTCCCTTCTATATTGTTGATCACTTGCAAACTTATGTTTGACACATTTTGTTCTTCTAAACTTCCTTTACTTTTATCATGTTAAACTTCATAATGGGAGCCGATGTTTGTTTCCGTCTTTTCCACCTTGTTACGTTTAATCAGTTATGTTTTAAGCCTTTTCAGCTTGATATGACGCCTTTATTTAGTAATGCCGTTCATCAGAGAGGGGCGTTACAATTATGGTATCAGAAGCTCAGCTTCCGACCTGTAGGCTCTAATCTTTACCTGTGAGGATTGTAGACATAGGTTCCCTTCAGAAATCGACGTTTATTTCCTCTCGTGTTTTTGACTTTTAACCGTGTAATCATTTAATTTTTTTGCAAGTCAGATTGAGAATACTCGTACCGATGGCTGAACTCGCTTCGCCGTTCAGGCAGCCGTGGATGCTATGCTTCCACAGATCCGTTGAACAATTAGTGAAGAGTACCGTAATGGTGCTAGTGGCTCCGGTGGAAATCCTCCACCAGTCACTATTCATACCTGGCTGGAACGCTTTAACAAGCAAAAGCCCCGTACGTTCGAGAAGGCGGTAACTCCAGTTGATGCTGAGAACTGGATCTCTCACATGGAGAAGATCTTTGATGTGATGGGTTGTGATGATGTGTTTAACCAAGCAAGGTTAGCCGTTTATAATTTTGGTGACGCGCTAGCAAGGTGTAAGCCAACAATCAGGCCAAAGGAGGAGGAAGCATGATCTCCACTTTGTCCCATGGCAAATTTCAAGGAGTTTATTCTTCCTCCAATTTACCTCGAGCTGACAAGAGCGCCTAAGCGAGAGTAGCATTCTCTTCGCCAAAGGAGCAGGCAGAGCAGTAATGATTTATGCAGCGTTTATCCGTATAGCTTGGATTTCTTGGACGAGCTGCTGGCACTGCAGAGGACAGCCAAGAAACTTTCGTTGGTGTCTTCACAAGTCGATCCCTAAACCGTATCCTATGCATGAGTTTACTGGTGTTTGCTCAAGTTGCAGATGCTGCTCCGCAACTTTGAGAATCCCCGAGACATGATGATTATGACAGCCTTGAACGATCAGACAAGAGGTAAACCTTCAGTAATTAAATTCACGACGCTATTCCACGTTTTTAATCTTTCTACCTTTATAACATGTACCACCCAAATCATTCTAATCAGGGCATAAGAGTGGGACCAGAAAAATCAGTCGTCTAATCAGCAGATAGTCACCGTGGGTCTGACAAGGAATGACCGTACATGGTCAGACAGGCAGGCGGTAGTAGTAACTACCGTAACAACAATAGCAACAATCACTCCCGTGACAACAACAGGTCCAATCTTTAATCTTTATCATCCTCATCTGCTCTATGATATAAATCTAACATCACGATAAAATGACAGGAACTCTGGTGCTGGACGCGACATCGTAACATGGTCCATCAGTCCCCACCGAGCTACCAATTCTGGTAATTCAATGATGTAACAAGTTTATTCACGTATATGTCTCAACATTCATGTCTCATATCATTATTGAAATCATGTTCCCAGCAAAACAAGGCACCGTCCGAGGGATAATACATACCCTGACTGCACCACATTGGAGATGTAGACACCCAGGAGAGTGTCGTCGTGCTGCAGGTACTTGTTTTAAGTGCGGTCAAGCTGGTCATCTTCAGCGAGATTGCAAGAAGAACACGGGGACTAGTTCGTCTGGTTATGCTGACAAGAAGCCAAAAAGACCATCAGGCGCGCTTCTTTTGGCGCTGACTCAGAGACCAGGCCTGCGTAATGCTACAGGACCCACACTGGTGCCATTATTTATTTTCGGACTGGCAGTATTTTTTTAAATTTGATAACAGGTGCAACACATTCCTGTGATATCTACAAAGTTTTCCTCTGTCTTACCTATGACACCTGTACCACTTGACCATGTGTTATGTATATCCACGCCCATGAAAGACTCCGCACGTATTACCCATGTGTATAGAGACCTTCCTCTACAGTTTAATGACAAGATCCGTTCAGTTAATGCGCTTCTTTTAGACATGTGTGAGTTTGATATAATTCTGGGTATGGACTGGTTATCAGCGCACCATGCTACGATTGACTGTCATTCCCGTCGTGTTATATTCGGCAATATTCATACTCCTAATTATTTATCATGGTTCTCTACCGGGAAAATCTATGAAAATCATTTCTGCTTTAGAAGCACGTACTCTATTATCTCACGGCTGTGAAGGTTTCCTAGCTAATATTCAGACACGACTGCAAATGTTTCACTATTCATTACCAGCCAATTGTTTCCGATTTCTAGACTCTTCCAGAAGAACTTCCAGAATTCCTCCCATTCTCGATTTGAATTCAACATTGAGCATATACCAAACGATCAATCTCCAAGAACCCTTACCGCATGGCTCCGATTGATTTGAAAGAGTTGGAAGGATCATTTGCCAAGAGTTTTTGGAGCGAGGTTTTTACCCGCACCCAAAAAAAAAGGGTTTAAATTCCGCCATGGGTGCACCAGTTTTTGTTCGTCAAGAAAAAGGACGGTACATGAATTGTGTATCTACTACCGTGAATTAAACAAATCACGATCCATAATCGTTATTCCCCTCCCACGTATTGACGATTTTATTCGATCAGCTTCAGGGTTTTATAATAATTTAAAATATTATTAATAAAAAGCATTTTCTCCAAGATAGATTTAAAGATCGCGGTTACCATCATTACGAGTGAAAAGAGCAGATATTTCCAGACTGCTTTCGTATCTCTTATGGCCACTAGAATTTTCTGGTTATGCCTTTTGGTCTCACGAAAAGCTCCACATGTTTTTATGGACCTTGATGAACGAATCATTCATGATTCTTAGACACAAGTACGTGCATCGTATTCAGCGATGATAGTCTGGTTTTTTCTAATCTAAAGAGAACATAGACCAACTCGCATGTTTTACAGATCTACGACAAGAAAAACTATATGCCAAGTTTTCCCCAAGTTCGAATTTTGTTAGTAAGTGGCTTTTCTGGGTCACAATAGTATCATCAGAAGGATTACCATTGATCCGGCGCAGGTTGAGGCTACCACTAAGTGGCCAAGACCGACGTCATTGACTGAAGTTAAGGAGCTTTCTCGGATATAGCAGGCATTAACCAGATTTGTAAGATGGGATTGTTCACGACTGGCCTTACCCTTGACTAAGCTCATGCGAAAGGGTGAGAAGTTTGTTTGGAACGACGAGCGAGAGAAGAGCTTTAAGAGCTTAAGCAGCGTTTAGTCTCCGCACCTATTCTTACTCTCCCATCCGGTTCAGGTGGATTTCAGATTTATAGTGATGCTTCAAAGAAAGGTCTGGGGTGTGTACTCATGCAGCATGGGAAAGTGATTGCCTATGCATCACGACAGCTAAAACCCTATGAGGTGAACTAACTACCATGACCAACGAATTAGCAGCTTTTGTCTTCGCTCATACAATCTGGAGACACTACCATTTATGAGAATCATGTGACCTTTTCACCGATCAAAAAAGTCTCAGTATAATTTTCACTATCAGGCGAGAATTAAATAAGAGACAAAGACTTGTTATAGTTACTAAATGGATTTATAACCACCAACAATAGTATCATCCGGAAAGCCAAATGTGTGGGCTGACGCGTTAAAGTAGAATCAGATGTATGATAGCTGGCATCAAATAGAGAAGAGATAACGTGATCAGAACTTTGACATATATTATGTGTTCGGAAAGAATGGTTTCTTGGCTAGTCTAGGGTTTGAGCCTAACTTAATTTCTCAATAAGGCAGCTCAAAAGGACGATGGTGAAATCCTGGCAATCATTTCAGAATTTAACAAGCAGATCGATTTCAGATGATAGTGATCCGGCATTCTAATGGCAGGGCATTTTATAAGATTATGTGTACTAGAAGATCCTGCACTTCGGGAGGATTTGATGACCAAAGCTCAATGTTTCTCCTTTTTCCTATTCATCGTTCGACGAAGAGTATCATGATCCTCAACAACACTTCTGGGGAGTGGTATGAAACGAGATGTACAACATTCGTACAAAGTGTTTAGTCTTCAGCAAGTTAAGAAAACATCAGCGTCAAGGTGGTTACTAACAACCATTAGAGATTCCTGTTTGGAAATGGGACGAAATATCTATGGATTTTCATTACAGTTTTACACGGACATCAGAGGAACACGACCGCTATCTGGGATGTCGTGATCTTTTGACCAAAGACAGCGCATTTCCTTCTATTCGTAAGGATTATTTCATCAGAATTGCAGAGATGTTCCACAATAAATCGTTCGACCTACACTACTCCAAACATCAATCGTATCCGATAGAGATCCACGTTTCACGTCACGTTTCCTGGAAAGGTTTACAGAACAGCTTGGGAACCAGGCTCTAATTCAGTACGGCTTATCAATCCAGAGACAGACGGACATCAGAACAGTGTTCTAGCAGAAATTGTACGATTCAGACACTGGAGGACATGTTACGTTCAATGGTGCATTAGCAATGGACAGTAAAATTGTTACGACTACATATGTTTAGTTGAGTTCGCGTATAATAACAGTTGCATGCAAGTATCAAGTGCGCTCCTTTTGAGATTGTTATACGTTAGGGAAAATGCGTGCTCACCTATCTTTTGGATCAAGTTGAGAACGGTTCTTGAGGGCCCATAGATGATTGAGGCGACCAATGAGAAGGTCGCTGTCGCCAGGGATAAAAAAAAGCTATAAAGATGATCCAGACACGTCAATAAAATTACGCGACAAGCATCGCAGATTGTTAGAATTCAGCCTGCAAACCATGTCTTCTTAGAAAGTATTCACCTACACGTGGAGTCCAGGCTTTTGTAATAAGGGCAATACACCCCTCCGCTAGTCTCTTTTAAAAGGACTCATATTGAAATCTTGTACGCGTGGGTGAGGTTTTCATTATCGTTGTGGCGTACCTCCCCACTCTCTCATGTACACAACGTACTTCACGTAGCTTTACTCAGGGTTACAAGTATAGCATCATCTCCACGTTGTATCGTAACCATTTGTCAGATCCGTGAAGATTTTGTCTACACGGAAGTACCTGAGTCAATTCAGACGTCAAGTCATAGTCATGAGGAGAAAAAGACAACTCCTTTCGTTAAAATCCTTGGATAATCATCCTAGCCAGGTAAGCCACTTGGAAACCAGGAGTCTATACGGACTTCCTATCCTACAATTTTCTTCCAATGATCTAGGGGGCGTAATGTTCTTTTCAGTCGTATCATGTTTCTAATTCGAGGACGAATTATTCTTTTAAGAGGGGAAGAGTTGTAAAACCCACATGAGAATACCATGAAATTAAAAAAAATTTTTATAAGCAATGAAGATCGACAAGTAAACCTATGAATATATTATCATGACCAGTTAACGCACGAAAATAAAATTTACGAATCATGAATACACGAACACGCGAAATATGACATAAAATAAAAAACTACTTAATAGCTACTTATGGGCTTATGAAATTTCGGCTAATCACAAGAAAAAGAAAAGGCCCATGTTCAATTTTAAAGCCCAAGCCCAAGGTCCTAAGTATAACTCCAGGGAACTAGATTCTCATCTCATTTAATTTGTTACAAAAAAAAAAAATAAGAAACCCTATTCTATTCTACAAGCCGGCGGCACCTCAAGGCAAGAAGGAAGAAATTTTCGATCTCTGTTCGTGGAATCATCGTGTTTTCTATCTCTATTCCATCCTCGATCTGTTCCTGTAATTGGTAAACCATGAAAACCCTTTCATTTTTTTTTATAAATTGTTATGCATGCATGAAAATAAATCTCAAGAATTAATAAGAAGTAAACTATGATATGAAAAATAATTTAAATCGATTCGTGTGTCGGTGTTGTGTGGTTCGCGAGTCGAAAGAAAACAAGCCGAGACCCCTATGGGGCTCGGCATATATATACATGTTGGCATAGGTTACTTTTCTTGGCTATAACCGAACAAGAACCAGCCGAGTACCTCTAAGTACTCGCACCTACCATGTTTTTATTTTGGATCATTTCCGCGTGCGTGATCGAACCAATGCCAAGCCGAGACCCCCAAGGGGTAACTCGTACACATATGTTGTTGTGTGATTATGTCTCAGTAACCTTAACAAGAAACCAAGCCAGACCCTATGAGGGCCTCGGCAAACTTCCTTTTTGTGTAACAAGGGCTCGGTTTTACATAAGGGCCTTATGATATTCATTGTATTTCGGCTTAAATAAAAATGGGATTATAAAACTTCAATGATTTTCGGTTCATATAAGGACTTTAAAGTACAAGGACTTGTTTTGTAATTTCTGAAACTATGGGGACTGTTTAAGACATGTTAATATATTTTTTATAATCTGAGAAAAATAAGTTGGGTGGTAGAAAATGTCATTTTGATATTATTTTGGATTAAAAGTGATTAATTATGCATATTATTTAATTAGAAATTAAATAAATAAAATGGAGGGACTAAACTTGTAAATTCTGAAAAGAGTAAGGTTTGGACAGTAATTAAAGTATAAGATTTGAATTTTCCAAATTTGAAGCTATAAGGACTTGTTTTTGTAATTATGAATAATTAAAGATATAGTTTAATTAAATAAATGAAATACAAGGACTAAATATGTAAATCATGTAAAATTGAGGGTTTGACTTGTAAATACAGAAAATGGAAGGTATAAGCTGAATAAAATATGAAACTTTGATATTTACACTTTACACCTTGTAAGTTGTTGATTTTGCATGTTAAACCCTAAAATACGGGAAGTTGTCATATTAAACCCTAAACTCGCAAAATTGATATGTTAAGTTCCTAAATTATTCAAAATACTTTATAGGACCTAAAATGATGAACATGCTATTTATGGAAACCTGCTATTTATGGAAACCTGCTATTTATGGAAACCTGCTATTTATGGAAACCTGCTATTTATAGAAACCTGCTATTTATGGAAACTTGCTAAATAAGGAAAGTTCTATTTTTGGAAAGTACCTAGTATAACAAGATACTAATCATGGAATAGTTAATCATGGAATATACTAATCAAGAAAGATATTAATCATGGAATGTGCTAATCATGGAATGTGCTAATCAAGAAAGATACTAATCATGGAATACAATGATCAAAGAAACATACAAGCATACCAATCAAGGAAAGTTACCAAGAATAGAAAGCTGCCAAAAATAGAAAGTTACTAAAAATGGAAAGAAACTTAAATCATGCACAAGTAACTTATACAAGCTCTTTAACATGTAGATCACGTGAAGCAGGAGTAGCTTCCATTCTTCTTACCACCTCTTTCATTTCTTGCTGGACTTAAGGTACGGATATTCCGTCCCTTCAGTAAGGACATTCTTTCTATCCATGATTCATTTCCCCAGAACTGCTATGTTTCCCCATTTCTATGTTTGCCATGATTTATTTCATGTTTATTTCATGTCCCACTGCCCG
>BQNB010009112.1:0-85804 GCA_026074375.1 Tanacetum coccineum
ACATATACAAATATAAAAAGCATGTCGACTCATACGGCTCCTCATGTATTACGAGCACAACTTTTATCTCATTTAACCAAGGCTATAGCAGAGTATGTATGTTGTTTTTCAAGTAAAATCAAATTTTTTATTCTTGGGGTGGACAATTGCCTCCAAACATGTGGGAGCTTTGGTCAAAGCCTTATATCAATGAGGCAAAGTCAACTCATCTTCTTTTCATGAACACACTTTATCATTATTAAGGTTTGTACATTTCCTATTCTCAGATTGTGAGTATTGTCAAGAACAAGTCCCGCTTGTACTTTACATTGATGGAAATGGTGGGTTACTTGAAAAGATGAAAGATACGGGAGTTGACGTGATTGGGTTAGAGTGGACGGACGGTTGATATGGCTGATGGAAGGCGGAGGCTGGGTAATGACATCAGCATACAAGGAAGCTGTAGCTCGGTTCTTTGATGTTGCACGAAGCTTCAACTTTGACTCTGTCGAGGAGAAATCTAAAGTTGTTGTTTGAATGCAACTTCTGCTTTCTTGTAGGATTAACGTTCTGTTGTCAAGGTTTTTGCCTGAATATGTTTAGATTTTGTCATTAGAGCTGCAGTCTCTTGACCTTCACTATGTAATTCTTATGGGAAGAAACATAATTGCTTCTACTCTTTAGTTTTGATAAGTTGACCATGTTCATCTTACCTGCGTTGTCAGGTTCATTTCTTCACCTTTGGTTTCTTTGTTCATCTGATTTTGATATGCCTCTTTTCGGTTTACTAATTTTGATTTTCTTCTGGTTTTGCTTTTCAGCTTACCTGTATAGATATTTGGCTATTTAGTTAGCTCGTTGTTGATGGTTTAAGTCAATTTATGTTTTGCTTTCAGGTTTGAGAGAGTCTGCGTTACACAACGATAATCTGGTGACTTACATAGAAAAACATCAGAATCTTTAGGAACAATGCCTATTGAGAGTTTATTTGTTCCTCCTTTTTCGGAAAAGCTGGATTTATCTGTTTTGTTTTTACTTTATGACGCTGTTGAAATTTGATTTTATTATGCAAGGTCCTGCTTGATAAAATTCATAGGCACATATTAAAGTCTACTGACATTTACATCTCTATAGTCAACTTTGTTGTGATCTTGATCAGTTTTCTGTAAGGTATTGTAGAATAAGCATTTTCATCAGCAACATGATCCTGAAATTGTTCTGGTTTTCCACATTCTGAAAATTGCCAAAGCTTGTGATTTTATTGTATTATGGATAAGAAGAATTCTCTCAAATTCTGCACAATTTATTTATTAATTTCATTCCAAAAAGTATGATAATGGATAGTCCAAATACTGGGAAATTTAGTTATTACAACTCGAAATAAAAAATTAACGTTGACAGCACGCCTAAATACGTGACAGACGGTGGAAGTATATTGTGGATAATGATGCTGGCTTCATTCTAATCCAGAATCAGGTTATTCTCTATGCTATGCCGTAGTTCTTGTGAACTAAACGTACTGATCGTTGAATGTATGGCGATCAGTTCTTGAGACTATTGAAGCTCGAGCCATCAAGGTGTGCCATGTACAACGATGTTAGTTCTTTGAGTTAGAATTTTGATGAGGAATTCTTGGACGTAGATGTTTTAGATCCAGGTCTTGTCGGAATTAACAACGTTGGTACATGTAACTAGGAGATATTATTAATATTTAGTAAAAATGAAAACATGCTCTTATTTAAACCGCCGAGAACAGTCTGAAACCATTAATTGCGATTTAATCCCCGCAAGATGACATTCCTTGTAAGCCTCCAGCCTCACCCAGGTGCTGTTGGGGGAAGGATGCATCTCTGTATTCATCATGGCTTCTCGCTCCATGGCTTGGTTCAATCCCCTTCTTCCCAGGGCCAAAATCAGTATGCGAATCAACATGTTTTGGAACAAAACAGATTGTTTACGTCACCAATTAAGGGAAGTACAGCGACCGTAGTGTCAAACTAGAAATTCAATGCAGATATAAATTGGTAATATGACTATGAGGTCAAAGGTAAAAAGGTACTGTGTTGGCTTCTGTCTGCAAAGTAAGCAAAGTATTAGTTGTCTGTAAACATCATTACCCATATGTCAACTTGGTAACAAAATGAATCAGAACCATAAACACAGAATCTCCCATATAAACAACTATCTTCAATTGACTTGTATGGCTAAATATTCTCCATAACAACATAAACTAATCTCTTGTGCTTCTGAATAAACATACTCATTTGTTTCTTTTTTTTGATCTGTTCATGTTACTACAAGATATCCAACCATTTATTCAACCACCAAGTCACTAAAAGTGAGCTTATCAAACATAAATAAGCCGAAAAGCTTCAAAATAAGCCACTAAAAGTGAGCTTATCAAACATAAGCCCAAAACCAAATAAGCCATTTTGTAGAAATCACATAAAGCTGCAAACTTTATTATCAGTTTAAAAATGAAATCAAATCACATCAGTGGTTTCTGTACATATGTCAATAGTGGTTTTTGTATGTAATCAAGAAAAAGAAGCAGAAGAACACGATGCCGTCCATGACTTCCAGAATTAGACTCAAGCAAACGGATCGCCTGAAATTCATATAAGTGACGATATAAGTGACATATATATTGAATTTATTAAGGATGATGAAAAAGTTACCTGGCAAAGTGCTTTTGGAGTCCGTTTTCACATTTCCATAATATCCAATCTCTATTCCGTCCAATAGCTCGTCTGTTTGCAGAATTAAAGTGAGGGTTCTGAATTGGAAAAATAAGATGCTAATATATGCAGGTAGATTGCAGCTTATAGCATCTGTTTTGTCTTCAATTCATGTATACTGGGCATCTGTGTTCATGCTTCCTAAGATAGTTATCAATGACATTGATAAGATCATGAAGGGCTTTCTATGGAATCAGTGTGAGTTGAAGAAAGGGACTGCAAAGGTTTCTTGGAAGATGGTTTGCAGGCCAAAAAGTCAAGGAGGCCTTGGTCTTAAAGACATGAGCATTTGGAATGAAACGTTGATGTCTAAACATTTATGGAACATTGCCAATAATAAGGAATCCTTGTGGGTCAAGTGAATAAATGAGGTAAGGTTGAAAGGTCAGAGTATTTGGAATGTTGGCATTGATCCAAACACTAGTGCTGGTTGGAAACAAATTCTGTCATTAAGAGATAAGATAAAAAGCCATATTGTTAAGAAGATCGGGGATGGTAAAACAAGTTTCATGTGGTATGACAAATGGTGGGAGAGGTGACATTCTATCTGATGATGACATCAAGAGAGCCAATCTTGATTTGAATATCAAAATTTGTGACATGATTGAAGATGATAAATGGAAATGGCCAAGAGAATGGAGTTCTAAGTTTGCTGAAATTGCATCTATTCCTGTTCCTAAACTTAACCCAAACACTCCTGATACTACATTCTGGGTCACTAACAAAGGTACTAAGGGAAATTTTTCAACAAGCAAAGTCTGGAATGATTTAAGAGGTCATAATGATGATGTGAAATGGTGGAATATTGTCTGGTTTAATCATTGTATACCAAGACATGCCTTCATTTTATGGTTGGCAATACAAGGGAGATTAACTACTCAAGATAGGCTTCTAAAGTGGTATCCAGGCAAAAAAGCTGTTTGTCCCTTATGCAAAACATGTCCTGACTCTCATAATCATTTTTTTTTTAATGTAATTTCTCTAAAAAGATATGGGATGAAGTTATGAGTCTGATCCCTCAAAGTCAAAACACTCATGTCTGGATTTGGCTGCAACTGTGTACTGCATATGGAATGAAAGAACCAAAAGGCTCTTTGCTCAAGAAGTGAAAGATTGGGATGCTGTTCTTAAAGATATAATCAGTACTGTGAGATTCAAGCTAGCAAGTGTAAAAGTTAAAAGCTCCAAGCAATTGATCAGTATTGGGGAAATTTGGAGGATTAAGTTTAATACTCAAAGCAATGAGGAAATTATACTTGAAGAATAAGACAAGTGAATGAGCTTTTGCTCTGTGCTAAGATCTGGTAGTCTGTTTGGGTTATCTACAAGACATAAGTTCTGTGTTGACTGATATGTGTCAACAACTCAACAAGTATTAGACTTCTTTTGATTGTATTGATTTTGCTATGTTCTGTTTTTACTCTATATTGAGTTTGATGTATTAATGAGGAATAGGCATGTCTATTCCTCTGATTTCAGTTGTTTGTATGTTGATTTAATATTGATAATATAATTCACCTTTTGCACCAAAAAAAAATTCATAACATTAGGAAGAACAGTAAGAAGAGAAAAATGGCATACCGGTGAAATTGTGCCTGCACGAGAATCCCTTTAGTACATATTTGTCAAGTACGTTGTCGAATTTCTTTCTGTTCACTTGTGTCTGAAGAATCTGCATGTTATCCAGATCTGACAAGCCGCCTAGAAAAATATAAAATACTGTCACACTCACACACACAATTCAAATAGTACTTTATATAGTAATGTAATTAGGTAACATATCTATGCATAAGGATAAACCTATAATCAACATAAGCTCCTAGAGCTGCTCGAGCTTCCACTAACTCGAAAGTATGTTCGAGCTCAAGCTCAAATCATTTAACTCAAGGTGATTTTGAGTAGTTTTCGGATCAACTTAACGATCTCGGATAGTTTGTGAGTTGTCTCGTGTCGCTTACCCCTCTAGGTTTTAATACAAGAAAGGGCTTAGTGGAACTAAAAAAAGGAAGTTGCTCTAAGAAAACTGATTATTGTAAAGTTACCAAACTACTAATAATTCTAAGAATCTGATAAGCTTTAATTACCCTTTTAATAATTTTAAAATATGTATATCTCCCCTCGGGTATTCTAAATACCTTTGCTAAGAAAGCCAAACGTATCGGAAAACAAAACTATCTTGCATACGTTATAAAGCAGGTCTACTTGACCCAACCTAATAGTGTGTATCAAAATACCCGTTTTGACCCGTTAAACAAATCACCCATTTTAACCATTATAACTCACTCATTTACCCATACAAACATGCTTAGTTATAAATATTATAATGACAAACCAAATTCCATAACATACACAAAAATTTGAATATCATTTCCTATGTGGAAAGCTTATTCACCAGAGAATGTAAACTGGTGTTGTAACGCTGGTGCAGTAACATAGCGCCAATGAAAGGAGAATGTAAACCATGTTTGTATTTACAGATTAACCAAGAAAAGTTAACATGTATAACTAAAAGGCATGTCATTACTGATTATTCAAGTAAAAGATTCTACATCTTGAAAAACACATGATAGAGGATGATCATAATTAACACTAATTAATCAACATCGTCAATTCAGAATTATTAATCACATACAAGTCCTAAGAGAAAGTACGTATATTCAACCGTAATATATTAAACCACGCATGCAACACATATACTCGAAAGCATTCGTCGATGAAACCAAAAACCGAAAGCATACCTTTCACATACGGTTGTATATGATCAAATTCGTAACATAACGCACCATGACACTTGCTAAACCCCCTGAATACTAAATTACCCACTGCGTCTTTTCGCCATTTTCCAACAATGCTCCTTCATTTCTTTTGTAAATGAACGTTTTTCAACCTTATCTTTATCATTGATGCTTACTGGAGAATCTTTCCCTGTGCCGGAAGCATTGACGGACCCGCCTGGCGAAGGCGAACGGGAACGTGAACGACGTGAATTCTTAATTTTTGGTAATTTTGACATAGTAATGTGAACTTGGTGTTAACAAAATTGAGTAACAAAGTGGAGGAGTAACAAATGGTAGTTTCCCGCTAAAAGTTTGTTTAATTCTTGTTGCAGAGTGGAGACGAAGAACAAGAAACAAAGTCCAATTTTATATAGGAGCCCCAAATAGATAACAGAGTTTGATGGGCAAAATTACCCATGTTAAGTCCCCTTGATTAATAGTCACATCCACAATTTTTTTATAAAATATTTGACATAAGAAGATTTGAATTTAAAAAGTAAAATAAAAATAAAAAATTATTAGTAATATGTCATTTTGTGAAGATTTAAAAAAAAAACAATTTTTTAGATGTAGCGTAGCTCGATTAATAGAAAGATAGAATAAGAGTAGTTCATGTTTAGATAGAAGAGATTAAACACCCTAATTTTTATTTTTACTTTTTATTTCAGTTTAAACTAGGCCAATTTTCCCACTGAAAAAACAGAAATTTCCGGCAGAATACTGGTTTGACCATCGGTTTTCCGACGAAACATTACATTTCCACCGGAAATTCAAGGTTTGTCCCGAACATTTCTCAATTTTCCGTAAACCCAACTTGATAATCTATCAAACTTCTATTTTACAAAAAAAATATACATCATAAAAATCCGTGGGTCCTAAGCAACATAAGATAAAATTGTAAACATGTGAAGCCTCTACTTTACTAAAACATGGTGTAACCCAAACTTTCAAAACTTTTCCATATTTCATAAACTAAAAAAAAACACACAAATTGACCTAACAAAATACTTGACTATGCATCTCGATCACGCTTTCGATTGCAATCCCGAGCTCGATCAAATCCTAATTTTAAAGTTAGCTATCAAATAATATTCATATTAAGTTGACTTGAACCGGGTCATTCAATAAGTTACTTTATAATAGAGTAATGTAATTAGGTAACATATTTATTTTTGGTAAAAGGGACTCCACCCGGTAAAAGTATATTAATCACCCAAATCGCCAATAAGTACACTGTAAATGTGACTGTGTGTCACATTAAACCTCAAGCATGAGCTTAACTACCAAAAATCCGAATGACATGCCATAAGGATAAACCTATAATCAACATAAGCTCCTAGAGCTGCTCGAGCTTCCACTAACTCGAAAGTATGCTCGAGCTCAAGCTCAAATCATTTAACTCAAGTTGATTTTGAGTAGTTTTCGGATCAACTTAACGATCTCGGATAGCTTGTGATTGTCTCCGTGTCGTTTTTACCCCTCTAGGTTTTATAATCCAAGGGCTTAGTGGAACTAAAAAAAGGAAGGTTGCATCTAAGAACTGATTATTGAGATGCAGGTAAAGTTACCAAACTACTATAAGTACGAAACAGAAACATAGAATTTAATAGGTCAAAATCATTAAAAGACATAATACGCAATATAATTGGCACGTCTTGTTATATGCACGACATCAAATCAATTGTCAAATCATCTAATCAACTAATCTACATGTTAGATTGATCGACACAAATCCGACCCGAAATCTATGTAGACACAACCCTAACCAGTTAATTTTCGTGTCAGTTTTAAATCGGGTTTCGTGTCAGAAATTGTCATCCGTAGCTTTAACCACTTATATCTATACACTATCATATAATATAAAATATAAAATAATAAAATTGTAATGAAAGTTTTTAATTTATGATGTATATAAAAGTTTGGAAATTTTAAAATATAAGAATGGACAATATCAATACTGGTACAGGGTAAGCTTTATGATGTGACGCCAAATATTATATTTACTAATATTCGTGTATATAGGGAGAAATAGTAGTGTAATAGAGATCACAACGCCCCGTGAGTGAAGGGGTGCAACTCAACCTATAGGGTTACCAATAACAACTCCAATTACAAAACAAAAAGAAATTACTATAAAATATGACAATGCATTCATAAGACATTTGAAATTTTAAAAGTAGAAAAGATATGGATTAAAAAAGTTATTTTTGTTAAAAGAAACAAAAAAAATTATAATCTTGGCACAAATACCATAGCTCAATTTAATATAAAGATTTCGGATAAAGTCCAGGTAGAATAAGATTAGAAACACTCAAGAATTAGATTTTGCCTTAAAAATGGTAATTCTAAGCATCAACGGTAACAATTCATCAAGAATCATAAAAGAATAAGAACGCGATTCGAAATATGATTGTTATTGGATAATGTGTTTGTTACAAGTTTATTGTGAATTGAATGATTACAGTGAGAGGAAAGGAAGTATTTTACAAATCATGAATGAATTACAATAACAGTGAAATGGGTATTTATAGAGGAGTTTTGGAGACCAACGACTTTTCCCGCCAAAAGTGTTCTTCAACATACTTTTGACTTTTAGTTTGACTTTTCTAGAATTGAGCTGAATTCACTTCGTGACAATCCATTCGCCTTCAAATGATCCTTGTCCTTAAGGATTAATGGAGAAATCAGGAAACCTTTTGATAAGATCTTCTGTAGTATATTGGATATCATAACACAAGCCTAGGATTAATGTTTGGCCGAATTATCTAGAGAGAGAAAGTGGGAGTTCTAGAGAGAGAAAATCACTTAGTGTGTGTTTTTGATAAAATGAACATCCAACCCCTTCCCATGGCTGGAAAGGGTAATTTATACAAGAGTTGGTGCCCTAAATAGGCTAAGGAGTGGCTACCAAGTGTGGTAAATTACCTCGACCCAACACCATAAGTCGTAACGGTGTAACTAAACGATTAAAACTAAGACTACGAGCTAACCTATGCGAGATATAACCACGGGGTGACAGAGTCTTTACATATGGAGTTTTTCATAATCCTAACATCTTCAGCAATTTCCCAAGTAGCAATCCTCTTCAAGGGTTTTATAACATTTGACTAAAACATAACTAGCTAGCCTTTGTGTTAGAGCTTAACCAATCCTTCTATCTCCAAGATCCGTTCAGCTTCCACATCCTACAGTCCCACTTCTCTAACAGTGAGGTAAAAATCCCATTTTGAGAGCATTTCCTTTACATGACTTTAACTGTGACACATGAAAAACTGGGTGGACTTGACTTTCACTTGGCAGATCCAACTTGTAGGCCACTTTTCCTACCTTAGCTAATACCAAAAAGGGGCCATAGTAGTTATGAGATAACTTGTTTTGTGCCACTTGCCTGATAGTTACCTGTCTGTGTGGTTTCTAACTTAAGGGAATACCCAGAGATCCCACATCAACCTCCCGTGTCCACTTCTTTTTTAAATCTGTATATTTCTTCATTCTATCTTGGGACCTTTTGATGTGAAACTTCAACATTTCAATTGCACTTTCTCTGGCATGTAAACTAATGTCCACAATTTCCACTACACTCTCTCCAGCTACATAGGGATTATGCAAAGGGGGTGTTTGGCCATAGATAGCTTCATTGGGTGAGACATTGATAGAGGAATGCTTGTTTGTGTTGTACCAATATTCTGCCAAGGACAACCATTGTACCCACTTTTTTGGTCTCTCACCACTCATGCACCTCAAATAGCACTCCAAGCATTTGTTGACAACTTCTATTTGTCCATCTGTTTGGGGATGGTAAGCAGTTGACATTTTTAATTCCACCTTGAGCATTTTGAATAAGGACTGCCAAAAGTGACTTAAAACACACTATCCCTGTCACTTATGATAGAATCAAGTAGTCCATGCAACTTATAGACTGAATCTAGGAATGCTTGAGCCATAGAACTAGCAATATAAGGATGACTTAGGGCTATGAAGTGTGCATACTTACTTTGCCTATCTACCACCACAAAAATGAGTGATTTCCCCTGTGAATTAGGTAAACCAACAATGAAGTCCAAGAAGAAGACGATGCCGATCTTGATTGATTGATGTTTTTTTATGGGTTGGGAGAAAAGAAAGAAAAAACAACAGACAAACATATGACAACAACTTTATCATATTTGACTTGTTTCTTTTAAATATTGTCATTGTTTGTTTATACTGGTATGTATAACAAAGAGATTGCATAACGATATATAGTTGTTGTAATTATATTCTTATTAATTGTTTTGTTTAACGTTTTTCGTAGCCATAATATCATTACAATTACTTTCGCGCTATAATGAGGTTTATATAGGTGATTTTGTGTATGTTTTAAGTTGGAGAAAGAAGAGTGCAATATGAGAGGCGAAGACGATTCCGTGTATGTAGGTTGTTGTGTGTGTTTAGGTTGGGTGGGAGAGAAAAATATGAGAGAAAAAAAATATTGTCGTGTTTTTTATATAGGCAGTGAATGCAGCCGTGTATTATTTAGTGCTTTCAAAGTTGTCTTAGATAGATTAGAAGTCAACCGTGTATTATTTATTCTTCAAGAATTATCATAGATAGATTTAGTTTTCAGGAAATTTGATTCAAGATTAGTGTGTAAACCCTTTATATGTAGAGAGTTGATATCAACATAGACCCAAAAATTAGCATAGATGCAATCAACCTATCATAGCCATTCATTTTTTTCATTAAAATAAAAAAACTCACTTTCCACCACTTTTTTAAAAATAAAATATCTTGCAAACGGTAAATCGTATTCGTTAGAAAAGCTACGCGGATAGAAGGACTAAGCCGTTGGAATTCAAGGTTGGGGATATGGTATTGTTAAAAGTGTCGCCATTGAAAGGTGTTGTGCGTTCAGAGGAGTTCATGAAATTTCTTGATTACGGCGTAACTGCGTTCTTCCACTTATGGCGTAACGAAACAGAATCACCAGACATAAAAGTTAACGAGGCTATTACGACGTAGGTAAAACGATATTCGTGTATTGATCACGAATCTCGTCCCTATCAGATTGCACATCTTTTCTCTCAACGATTCAATTTTTCATCATTGCAAAATGAAAATGTTTGATTGCAAGTAGTAATATGGGCCCACACTTGCAGGACAATCTCTCTTGAGGTAATATAGGCGTTGTTAAGGTTCTTCAATATTAACTTACGTATCACCACTATGTTACTCCTGTGGTGCTCCTTCACGTTTATTTCCCTCCTTTTTTCACATGTTTCGAATCCTCCATCAGCAATTCAGTATGTTTAATTCATCATTTAATGTCTGTCAGCAGATAATTGTATCAGTTAATCAAATGCACAAAATATTGGAATTTGAATCATACAAAACATATCCAGCAACAATTAGTACTAAGAGCATATTCTTGCTCAAGTCAATTCAATTTTTTTATTGGTCCATTATACTTTGATTGGTTTCGATGGTGAGTTTATTGTCAAAAAGGTTTTCCTTTTTTTATCTACCTTGTGAATCTACAAACATTTTGTACTGCAATTTTGTGTGTGTTTTTTGACTGTAAAATATTTATATCACATTTTTAATGTTTAGGTTTTAATCATTTAGAAGAAAGAGTACTGTTTTGTGAATCGATCCTTGTAATGATTTCATTAATCTGACAGCGTTAATTGCTGCTAATTGTAAAAATAGCTATATAGAAAAAATTACAACACGTGTACAGGACAAAAGAGAAAAAGAGCAGAAGAAGCATTTTGTGTTATGTATGAATATGTATACTTTTGGGGTATATTAAGACTAATTAAAATCTAAAGGCGTGGATAGAAAAAGAAGGGAAGAAGCATTCTGCATATGTATGTATCTGTATACTTTTAGGGTCCAACACCAATACCAACTGCTTCCAAAGTGAAGTTTGACCCCACTAGAGGTGCAATGGCCACCTACGCTGGAATGAATAGATAAGACAATAGCGGGACCATGTAATTTGAGAATTATTTTACCTTTTTTTGTTTTTTATGAGAAAATTATTCTACTTTCTTTTATCTTTTATGTAAAAAATTGTTCTACTGTCAATTCATTAATAATTAATAATTATTAAAAATACAAATAATGTGTATTCCAGAAATCAAGTTGGGCTAGTTGAAACCAATCTCTACTATACAAACAAGGTTGCTTCGACTTGCCATGATAAGTGTCACCCATTCATAGTCATATTTTTGAATAATAACAGTTATACCACTTTATTATGAGTTTATTAAAAACTGACAAAACACATCAAATTTGAGGGTACTTTGGTCTTTTACAAATTTTAATTTCTTTGGTTGCTGAAGGCAGTCTACATCAGCCTAACTTTGTGCAGTGAGAATGGTAGTTTCGGCAGGTTTGCAGCAACAGCATGTCTTCTGGTGATGGTAATATCGATATATGGCGACAGTGTAATGGTATACATTATTTTACTGTTCAACTATGTTATAATCGATTGTGTCATGGTATACATTATTTTACTGTGACATGGAAAAATGTGATAATTAAAATTGTATCTACTGGAAGAAAACTTGTTGCGCATGATTAAAAAAGAACAATCATTTACGCGCAACAATAACTGTTGGGAATTAAAGTCCTCAGACTTAATACTGCCAAGCCAAGATTTAGTACTGCCAAACTTACATTAGTACTGCTCAAGGTTTCTCAAAGAAAATGGCTAAGTAAGTTAGTACTGCTAGAGTAAGTTAGTACTGCCAATACTAACTTAATACTGCTGAAGACTTAAGACTGCTAGAGTAAGTTAGTACTGCCAGTACTAACTTAAGACTGTTGAAGACTAAGTAAAGAGTTAAAGATTGTTGAGTAGATCACGACTACATCAAATACATGTATAAAGATATTAGAAATAGTCTTTTATATGTATACCAGATGTGTAAAGATTCTTAATGTCTTTTATATGTATTCATGACATGTAAAGTTTATGAAAGAGTTGTAGTAGTGGAATAGGTTATGGGTTATAATATATTTTATAGGAAAAGCATTGTAAACCTGCCAAGAATCCTTAGTGTATAAAAGGATGTCTTGGGGTTAGAGTTAGAAACACTTCTACACACTTAACACTTTCACAACTGAACACACCTTTCTCACTTGATATTCGTTTTACTTTAAGGTTGTAAAACCCCAATGCTGTAAAGAGTATTTGTATTATTCGTAATAATATTGAAGTTTGTCTGTTATACTATATTCAAGTGTTACTGTTGCATTAGAATCTTATACAAATTCTTCTTTATATTAAAGAGTAGATTCCGCATACTCTTTAGTGTTAACAAAGTTTCTAATATAGTTATCTTGGATTTATCCAAAGTAACTTGATCTTTTACAAGCTAAAGAATTCAATCCTAAGTATTTGGGACCAACAAGTGGTATCAGAGCCTGTAAAGAAGCTTTGAAAAAGAAGAATCAGTTTTAAATACACTAAATTCTATTCAATAGAAGATGGATTTAAATGTTGCTCATATGGTTGCTGCATCAAAGGTACCTATGCTCAAACCAGGAGAGTAGATATGAAGGATGAGGATAGAGCAGTATATCCAAATGATTGACTATTCTCTATGGGAGATCGTAGATAATGGTAACTCAGTACTTAGAACTCAAATAGTGGGAGGTGTTGAATCTCCCCTACCACTCACCTCTGTAGAAGATAAAACACAAAGAAGGATGGAGATTAAATCCAGAAGTACTCTTATGATAGGACTACCAAATGAACATCAACTCATGTTTAATTCCATCAAAGATGCTAAGTCACTACTGGATGCTATTGATAAAAGATTTGGTGGTAATGATGCCACTAAGAAGACATAGAGAAATCTGTTAAAGCAGAAGTATGAGAAATTTACTGCATCAAGCTCAGAAAGCCTTGATTAAACCTTTGATAGGCTTCAAAAGCTTGTCAGTCAATTGGAATTATTGAAAGAAACAATCTCACAGGAGGATGTGAACCAAAAGTTCTTAAGAAGCTTACCTTCAGAGTGGAATATGCATGTTGTAGTGTGGGGGAACAAGCCTGATCTTGAAACAATGAGTATGGATGACCTATACACAATCTAAAGGTTTATGAACCAGAAGTGAAAGGGACATTTAGCTCATCTCCAAGCATTAACACGCAGAACATAGCATTTGTGTCATCAAACAGCAATAATGGCGGAGTTAGTACTACTCAACCAGTTAATGTTGTTCATGGAGTTAATACTGCTGGCACTCAGGTTAATACTGGTAGTTCATCAAACATTGACAACCTGAGTGATGCAGTCATATGTGCTTTTCTTGCAAGCCAACCAAATAATCCTCAAGTTGCTCATGAGGATTTGGAACAAATCCATCCAGATGATCTTGAAGAAATAGATTTGAAATGGCAGATGGCTATGTTAACTATGAGAGCAAGAAGATTCCTAAAGAACACTGGTAGGAATCTTACAATAGGTGGCAATGGATCCCTTGATTTTGACAAGACAAAGGTGGAATGTTATAATTGCCACAAGAGAGGCCACTTTGCCAGAGAATGTAGAGCACCAAGGGGACAAGACAACAGGAATAGAGAAACCACAAGATGGAATGTGCATGTTGTTAAAACTAATAACTCTTCAGCTTTAGTTTCTTGTGATGGACTAGGAGGATATGACTGGAGTGACCAAGCTGAAGAAGGTCCCAATTATGCTCTAATGGCCTACTCTACCTCATCTTCAGACTCTGAGGTATCTGACTGTTCTAAATCTTGTTTACAAGCTGTTGAAACTCTTAAGTCTAATAATGAAAAATTGCAAAAAGACTTACAGAAATCAGAAATAATGGTTTTAGCTTATAAGGAAGGTCTAAAATCTGTAGAAGCAAGACTTGAATTCTTCAAAAATAATGAATCCATTTACTTAGAAGATATTAAAGTCTTAAGAGCTAATATTCACTATAGGGATGTAGCTATTACAGAGCTTAGTAGGAAGTTAGATGTAACACTAAAGGAAAAAGAAAGCATTCAACTAAATGTCAATAAACTAGAAAATGCATCTAAAACTTTGAATGAGATAATAAAGCGTCAGATAGTGTACAACTGCAAAATGGGCTTAGGTTATAATGCAGTTCTACCCCCCACACAAAGGATTGTTCATGCCTCCAAATCCAGACTTGTCTTATACAGGATTAGAAGAGTTTTCTAATGAACCTAAAATTGAAAAGTCAAAAGATAAGTCTAGTGATGAAAATCCTAAGGAGATTAGGACTCAAACAAAGATAGAAGAGAAAACTATCAAACCTAGCTTTACTAAGATTGAGTTTGTTAAAGCTAATATTGATAATAAAGCTAGGGAAACAGTTAAAAAAGTTGAGCAACCTAGACCTACCACACATAGGAGAGGAAACCAGAGAAATTGGAATGGAATGATGTCACAAAGATTAGGTAGTAACTTTGTGATGTATAATAAAGCTTGTTTTGAGTGTGGTAGTTTTGAGCACTTGCAGTATAAATGTCCTCACCATCAAAATCAAAATGTGGTGAAACCAGTCTGGAACTACTATCAAAGAGTAAACCATAAGAACTTTGCTAAAAAGAATCACTCTACAGCTGAAAGAAACCAAGTTCCAAAAAGAGCAGCAGTAATTGTTAATGCTGGCAGACCATTTAATGCTGCCCACCAAAAAAGAACAATGAATGGTGCTAATAAAATGTCACATTTTTCAAATCAAGCACATTCATCTGTCACAAGGCCCATTAGAAGACAAACAACATCTAAAACAGGTATTCTAATCAAAAAGTTAATACTGTTAGGGAGAAAAAGGTTAATACTGCTAAGCCAATGGCAGCAATTAATGCTGCTAAGGCAAAAGCAAGACTTAATGCTGTTAAGGCAAAAAGGGTTAATGCTGTTAAGGCCTCAGCATGTTGGGTATGGAAACCAAAACACAAAGTCTTAAACCATGTTTCTAAACTCAATAGTGCATCTATCACACTTAAGAAATTTGATTATATGGATGCACAAGGCAAATCCAAGTCAGTAATGGCTTGGGTCCCCAAGAGATGTTGATCTTCTTACTATATATGCAGGGCAATCCACAGGTAAACTTACAAGACAAAGGAGTGATAGACAGTGAATGCTCTAGGCACATGGCAGGGAACATGTCCTACTTTACAAATTATAAAGAAATTGATAGGGGATATGTTGCCTCTAGAGGTAACCCCAAGGGAGGGAAGATCACTGGTAAAGGTACTATAAAAATTGGAAAATTAGATTTTGAGAATGTGTACTTTGTAAGAGAACTTAAGTTTAACCTCTTTAATGTCTCACAAATGTGTAACAAAAAGAACAGTTTTCTCTTTACTGACTCTGAATGCATTGTGTTGTCTCCTGACTTTAAGTTAGCTGATTAAAATCATGTCCTACTTAAAGTTCCTGAACAAAAAAATATGTACAGTGTTGATCCAAAGAACATTGTACCCAAAGGAGGTCTAACTTGTCTCTTTGCAAAGGCCACTTCAGATGAATCTAAACTTTGGCATAGAAGGCTTGGTCACCTAAACTTTAAAACTATGAACAAATTAGTGAAGAGAAACCTTGTAAGAAGTTTACCTTCTAAAATTTTAAATATGATGAATCTTGTGTTGCTTGTCAGAAAGGAAAGCAACACAGAGCCTCTTGTAAGACTAAAGCAGTAAACACCATCAGCCAACCTTTACAAATGTTACATATGGATTTATTTGGCCCAACTTTTGTAAAGAGTTTAATGAAAAATATGTACTGCCTAGTTGTCACTGATGACTATAGTAGGTTCACTTGGGTTTTCTTTTTAGCAATAAAGGATGAGACTAGTGGCATCCTTAAGGCTTTTATAATCAGGATAGAAAACTTAGTGGATCACAAAGTTAAAGTAATTAGATGTGACAATGGAACTGAATTCAAGAATAAGGAAATGACTCAGTTTAGGGAAATGACTCAGTTTTGTGAAATGAAGGGTATTATAAGATAGTATAGTGTAGCTAGAACTCCTTAACAAAATAGAGTTGCTGAGAGGAGAAATAGAACACTAATTGAGGCTGCTAGGACTATGCTAGCTAATTCAAAATTACCAACTATATTTTAGGCAGAAGCAGTTAATACTGCTTGCTATGTCCAAAATAGAGTGTTAGTTATTAAGCCTCACAACAAGACCCCTTATGAACTATTTTATGGTAGAACTCCTACCCTAAGCTTCATGAGACCATTTGGGTGTCCTGTTACTATACTTAATACCATAGATCACCTAGGTAAGTTTGATGGGAAGGCTGATGAGGGTTTCTTTGTTAGATACTCACTCAATAGTAAAGCATTTAGAGTATTCAACAGTAGAACCAGGATAGTAGAAGAGAACTTGCATATCAATTTTAGTAAAAATACACCTAATATTGCAGGTAGTGGACCAAGCTGGTTGTTTGATATAGATGCACTAACAAAGACAATGAACTATGAGCCAGTAGTTGCATAGTCCAATAATTTTACAGGTACAAAGCAGGAAACAATGCAGGGCAAGCAAGGAAGGAAAAAGAACCTGCAAAAGATTATATACTGCTACCTTTGTGGAATGCAGATCCACCTTTCTCTTCTAATCCAAAGAGTTCACAAGATGCTGGATGCACACCTTCTTGTGATGCTGAAAAGAAAGATGATGAAGTTCCAAGGAATGAAAGTGATGTTGATGATCAAGAGAGGTCTGATAATGAAAACATTACTAATGATATTAATACTGCTGGACCAAGTATTAATACTGCCAATACAAATGTTAATATTGGTAGTCCAAATATTAATACTGTTAGTCCGCCAGTAAATACTGTTAGGTCAAGTGAAGCCACTTATGATGATTTCTTTGGTGTTGAAGCTAACATGAGAAGTTTAGATGAAATAGAAATGGATATGAGCAACATCACTACCACATATCCAGTTCCTACTACTCCAAATACAAGAATTCATATTAAGCATTCACTTGGTAATGTGATTGGAGATGTGCAGTCTGGTGTACAAACAAGGAGGATGACAAAAACTACTGATGAACAAGGGTTTATTAGTGTTGTTTATGAATGAAAAACTTATAAAGACCTTCATACTTGTTTGTTTGCTTGTTTCATATCTCAAGAAGAACCAAAGAAAGTAATGCAAGCTTTAAAAGATCCAAGTTGGATAGAAGCAATGCAAGAGGAGCTTCTACAATTTAAGCTTCAAAAGGTTTGGGTTCCGGTGGATTTGCCCAAGAGAAAAAGGGCAATTGGTTCAAAATGGATTTTTAGGAACAAGAAAGATGAGAGAGGTATTGTGATTAGTAACAAATCAAGGCTAGTTGCTCAGGGGCATACTCAAGAAGAAGGCATAGATTATGATGAAGTGTTTGTACCAGTTGTAAGAATTAAGGCAATCAGGCTGTTCTTAGCCTATGCTTCTTTTATGGGATTCTTGGTATATCAGATGGATTTGAAAAGTGATTTCCTTTATGGAAGCATTAAAGAGGAGGTTTATGTAGGTCAACCTCCAAGGTTTGAAGACCCTAACCATCTAGACAAAGTCTACAAGGTGGTGAAAGCACTCTATGGTTTGCATCAAGCTCCAAGAGCTTGGTATGAAACCATGGCCAAGTATCTCTTGAACAATGGGTTTCACAGAGCAAAGATACATCAGACCTTGTGTGTACAGGTCTATGTAGATGACATTATCCTTGGCTCTACTAAGAAGGAGTTGTGTACTAAGTTTGAGAAACTGATGCATGACAAGTTTTAAATGAGCTCCATGGGAGAACTCACTTTCTTCTTAGGGTTGCAATTAAAACAGAAGGATGATGGGATATTTATCAATCAGAATACATATGTAGCTGAAATATTGAGAAAGTTTGGTTTCTTAGATGTCAAGCCAGCTAGCACCCCAATCGATAAAGCAAAGGCTTTGCTCAAGGATTTAGATGGTGATGATGTTGATGTTCATCTCTACAAGTCAATGATTGGGTCCCTGATGTATCTAACATCATCTAGACTAAACATTATGTTTACAGTATGTTCATGTGCCAGATTCCAAGTAACACCTAAGGTCTCACATCTACATGTTGTAAAGAGGATTTTTAGGTACCTAAAAGGCCAACCTAAATTAGGCCTTTGGTATCCTAGAGATTCTCTATTTGACCTAGTGGCTTATACGGATAATGACTATGCTAGGACAAGCCTAGATAGGAAATTAACAACAGGAGGTTGTTAGTTCCTAAGGTGCAGATTGATATCATGGCAGTGCAAGAAGCAAACTATGGTTGCCACTTCTACAACTAAAGCTGAATATCTGGCTGCTGCTAGTTGTTGTGGTCAAGTACTCTAGGTTCAGAATTAAATGTTGGATTATGGGTATAACTTTATGCACACCATGATTTATATTGACAATAGCAGTACTATATGTATTATTAAAAATCCTATTTTTCACTCTAAAACAAAACATATTAAGATTAGACATCACTTTATGAGAGACTGCAATGAGAAAAAGTTAATTCAAATGGTTAAAATCCATACAGATAACAATTTTGCAGATTTACTCACAAAAGCCTTTGATGTTGGAAGGTTTCAGTACTTGGTAACAAGTATTGGAATGCTAAATCCTTGTTGTTTTAATCTCTTTATGTTTTTATAAAAGGATTAATAATGTTATTTGTTAATACTGCTAGGTATAAGTTAATACTGCTAGTATTAACTTAATACTGTTGTGTTAAAACTGTTAGTCATAATTAATATTGTTAAGAAGAAAATACTTTGGATTGTGTTTTCTTGGTTTTGGACTAACACTTGCAGGATAAGTAAAGCAATATGGTTGGATTTGATGTTGTGTGAGATGATTATAATGTATAACCTCTCAAGTGCTTTAAAAGTATGAGAGTTTTTGGAACACCTAGTTTTGTTAATAGTTTTCATTTTATCCATGGGTTATACATAAATATGGATTCTCATGAATTCTCACATGTCTATCTAGTCGTTACTAGTGTGCTTGTGATGAATAGAGGCATGTTATTGTATAATTATTGGAGACAGATCTAAAACTGTTAGTCAAATGTTAGTACTGTTGGGCAAAAAGTTAACACTGCTAGTGTTAACTTAGTACTGCTAGGTTACCGTTTGTACTATTTGGAGGTGAAATCTGTTTTCATTAATTAAATATAACCGTTGAGATATTTTTGCCACGTACTCCACTTATAGGTTACTTAAATTGGATAATTCATGATACTTCTTAAATTTATAAGATCTCTTCCAGTTAAAGAAACGATTTATTCAGTCGGTCTAATCAAAACCTTAAGTGATATCTATAACATCTCAGTTGCTCTTGTCAAACTCTCACACTCTCATAAACAATCATAACCCAGAACTTTAATCAACTTTTAATCGAGCTTTACTCTTTTCATCAATCTTAAATGGCAAACTTGGAGTTCTGTGACAAACACAACATGGTCGCTTTCTTAAAGAAACCACAAGGGAGTGAAGACTTCCAACAGATAGTGGATTTCCTCAATACAAGTCATATAAGGTATGCTCTTACTGTGAATCCAACTATCTATGTTTCTCATATCAAAGAGTTCTGGCGCACTACAAGTACCAAAACACTTAACAATGGAGAAATAGAGTTAACTGCAATAGTTGATGGTCAAGTTAAGACTATTATTGAAGCATCTGTTAGAAGACATCTCAAACTAGCAGATGCTGATGGTATTAGTACTTTGCCATCTACTAAAAATTTTAAACAATTTTTTTTAATGGTGTATGTGACAAATTCTGATAAACTAACTTTTCAAAAAGGTCACTTTTTCCCACAATGGCGTTTTCTTATCCATACCATCCTTCACTGTCTAAGTCCTAATAAAACATCTTGGGAACAATTTAGTAGTAACATAGCAATTGCTATAATTTGTTTGGCAACAAATAAAAAGTTTAACTTTTTTAAATTGATTTTTGATGGTATGGTAAAAAACTTAGAGAATAAACATAAATTTATGATATATCTAAGATTTTTACAATTGTTTTTTAACAAAGACACAAGACTGAACACCTCTCATAAGAGACTTTATATTGCTCCTACTCTAACTCGAAAAGTTTTTAGCAATATAAAGAGGGAAAGTAGGGGATTTTCTGGGGTGGAAACTGTATTATTTCCAACAATGCTTGTTAATGAACAATCATCTCAGGGTGAAGGTCCAACAAGCCCAGTTGGGACCCAACCCACACCCACACAACATCTCCCCAATTGCAAAACATATCCAACACCTATAGGAAAACCAGAAGTAGAACACGAAGAATGGGCATTATGATCACTCAGTCCAATGTCCCTACAAGTGTAGTAGATGAGGCTGTCACTAAAGAGATCAGACTTAATACTGCTAAGCCAAGACTTAGTACAGCCAAGCTTACATTAGTACTGCTCAAGTTTTCTCAAAGAAAATGGCTAAGTAAGTTAGTACTGCTAGAGTAAGTTAGTACTGCCAGTACTAACTTAAGACTGTTGAAGACTGAAGTAAAGAGTTAAAGATTGCTGAGTAGATCACGACTACATCAAAGACATGTATAAAGATATTAGAAATAGTCTTTTATATGTATACCAGATGTGTAAAGATTCTTAATGTCTTTTATATGTATTCATGACATGTAAAGCTTATGAATGAGTTGTAGGAGTGGAATAGGTTATGGGTTATAATATATTTTATAGGAAAAGCATTGTAAACCTGCCAAGAATCCTTAATGTATAAAAGGATGTCTTGGGGTTAGAGTTAGAAACACTTCTACACACTTAACACTTTCACAACTGAACACACCTTTCTCACTTGATATTCGTTTTACTTCAAGGTTGTAAAACCCTAATACTTAAAAGAGTATTTGTATTATTCATAATAATATTGAAGTTTGTCTGTTATACTATATTCAAGTGTTACTGTTGCATTAGAATTTTATACAAATTCTTCTTTATATTAAAGAGTAGATTCCGCATACTCTTTAGTGTTAACAAAGTTTCTAATATAGTTATCTTGGATTTATCCAAAGTAACTTGATCTTTTTACAAGCTAAAGAATTCAATCCTAATTATTTGGGACCAACAATAACTATGGTATATTGGAGCACAAATTTGTCCAAGTAGTGCCTGGTGCAAGAATTTTGGGGGGTTTTAGGTTTTGGGCAAAAAATAAATATACTAATTACGGAATGGACACCCTTTTTTTGTTAATTATGCTTTGGACACGAACTAGTATCTAAACCAAACAACATTTAAAAATTGCCTAAATGACTTCACTTGAACTAATTTCATAAAACATTTTTTTTAATTTTTTTAAATAAAAACTAAATTGGAATACGAATTAAGGTTGACCAAATTTTGGGGCGTTTTAGGTTTTATAAAGGATATTCCAGTCATATTTGAAATATACTCGGTTAAACTATGTTTTTTTGTAACTCGGTCAAAAAAGTGTCCAAAGCCTAAGTAACAAAAAAAAGTGTTCACTCCCTAATTAGTATATATGTCTTGTGACCAAAACCTAAAACCCCTGGAATTTTGCGTGGTTCAGAGATTTTAGATTGTCATAAGCTCAAGTTCTATCTATACTGTGAACAACGTAAGGCAATGTGTAGAGATAGAGATGCAATTGGTTGTTGATGTAATTAAGTTAGAGGGAAGAGGTTAAATAAGGGAGTTATAAACTTATATGAATCTTGTGTAGTTATATTTGTACATGATTCTTTAATTTTTCACCATTTCTGTAACTGTTAGTATTATATAAAGGATGAATTAGCACTAAAAATTAAGGTATTAGAGGAAATTGACCCTTGTAAGAACTTGGGTAACCTAAGACCCAAGGTCCGGCATATTATTGAAATGAAGGCAGACATGCAACCAATTATAAAAATCTTGTTATGAATGATGATCATCACCTCTTCTGAAAAGCTCCTAATTAATATAGACTGAAAAATTTAATTTAGTTTTTTTCGTCATGTATATATATGAATTACTTATCATGAGATAACACCATGCGAAAACCTGTATCAGTTGGAATATGTACACGATAAATAATATATGTTTGGGAATTTTATTCGAGCCTACGGGGACACATGCGTTAATACGTAAAACAATTAATAATAAATATATTAAATGTAATATATTTATGTGATAAGCTTAACGAGCGTTAAATAATTAATGTAAATATTTAACGGGAGTTTCGTTAGTCGTTAAAGAGTTTAAAGGCTAATAAAAGGGATTTATGGAAAAAAGGAAAGTTTTCAGTTTCCTTGCTTTTTTCTTTAGGCCGGTCGAACCACACTCCGAAAGGAGATGGGATTGTCTAACTTGCAGGCCAAGTTATTAAGGCTATAAATAGGGGTTTAGGGATTCATTGTTTACTACCTCTTAGAAAAATAATCCCTAAAATCCCTCCGTTTTCTCTTGTTTGCTCGATCGACCGAAACCCTCAAAGGGTATTCGGTTTTGTGTCTGGTTCGATCCAAGGGAAAAAACAACAAGGTTTTCAAGTGTTGATTTCTTCAAGAATGCGGTGGTTTGTAAGCGTATCACTACTAGTACTAGCATACTTAATTGTTTGCTAAGAACGTATTGTGTGTGTTGAAAGGGATTTTCGATTAGATCCTCGGTGGTTTCGCGTTGTCATATTTATTATACACACACGTATATTCAAGACGGTGTTTTCGTTTATTGCTAAAAGGTACACACCTTCTTGATCCCTTTGTTAATTATAAGTTCTATACGTGTTATATGTTTTTCGCTGCGTATTCGTGTTAATTAATAGTTAAAAGTTGTAAAAACCCAACAGTGGCATCACGAGCCATCGTGTAAAATTTATAGTTACAAAGTAATAAAATTTGACAAATTAGGGTTCTTGATTAATTTTTTAAGCCCTTAGGGCGTTTTTATGTATAAAGATTCGATTTTATTTGTAATAAAATTTATTAGACGTAACCTAGGTTGTACGAAATTTTATGTGATTAAAATTGATAGTATAATTGTTAATTGATTGTTTTTATGGTTAAATTAATTGTTAATTTGTTATCCATGATAAACAGATGCAAGTTTATCATGGATTGATATTTGATATATAATCTTGTTAATTGATCAATGTTATTTATGCAAATATGATGATCAAGAATAAACATAGATATTAATTTTTTTATTGTAAGATCCACAACTCAAAAGCTAGGGAAGACCTTAGCTATGTCTTAATGGGGCCTAAAGTTGTTATATTTTTATGTGCTATGTGGTATATATTTATATATGGCTTACGCAATCGATTATATCGATGTATGTGGTCGGAGTCATTAGATGAAGGAGCCTTATATGAATATATACATAGGTTAATTATTAGATAATTAGGATCATAATTAATATTTTCATATCTTAATTTTTAAGTGTTTAAATAAGTGTTATGTGTATTAGTTGTTGTTTATATTATTTTAAGTGTTGACTTGTGAGAAAATAAAAGGGTTTTTCAAAAAATAAAATATAAACTTGACTAATAATTATGAAATAAGATTTATTATGGATTATTAATTGCAAAGTCTTATATGTCAATCAGGTGTGGTTATCTATAATGTTAGGGCTCATACCTTAACTTCCCACGACGAGACTTGCAATTTAATAGTTTATAATGTGTTTTTAAATTAAAGATTTAAAATTTTATCAATGACGTAATTTGCAAAAGTACTATTTATTTTCAAGGCATATCATTAAGGGTTCGAGGTATCTCGTGGTAAGGCTTAAGGTTTGCCCTACCTTACTACGACATCATAATTTATAAATCCCTGATATCTTGAAAATACTTAGGAAGCGCGAATGGTCTAGGTTTGAATGATTTTTAATCATTCTTTAATCTTTTCCCGCGATAAAATAAGAAATCTTTATATTTAAAAATACGTTGAATCATCAATTTTTAAAGGTAACACTATTTATACATGATATGTATAGAAAATAAGTGATACCGTAATAAATAACTTAATTAAGTAAAGTTTTTATTAAAATTTATGATACGAAGATGTATGCATGCTTCTTCATACATATTTGCCACGTCAAATAATTATACCCTTTTAAAATAAGTTGTTGCCATCTAATTTGTAAGAACACTTGCATTTGTCTTTTACTATACATGAGACGTATGTAGATTGCAAACCCAAGGTGATTATATACTTTTTCATGAGACGTTAGTATTACATAATCATAGTTCTTGATTGGACGACTTAATCGGTTTAGTGGTGAGACCTTAAACGCGAGGCATAGATAGGATGAAACATGCTTACTAGTATATTATTGTAATAAAGTAAGTCTCATAAGGTTCTAGGAATTACACTGGTGGCAATTATTGATCATCAATTACCTTTTGAATACACCATTACTAGCAGATCAACTGATGTGATGGTGGTATGTCAAGTAGGTTCCTAGCCTTTAGAAAATTAATTGTTTAATTGATTAAACATAGGTAGTTAATTTTTTTCAAGGAGTATTATCGAAAATACTAAATTCTTGAACTTTGTATGTTTTGTAGATGGCACTACCTGTTCAAAACATAAACCATGTGTCTTTTAGGTCGATGTTTGAAAGAGAAATTTGATACTTGACATTTCGTCAAGCACCTTGAGTGCATCATTTTTACCATTACCAATTTCCCCATTTCTTCTAATACCTTTCCTCAAACTCACATCATCATCATTTATATGAACTCTTAGCGAACCAGAATCACTTCTATTACATTATTTTGATCCCCAAGATTTTCCCTTTTTTGACTAGTACCTCCATCATCATTAAATTTGTTTTCCAAAGCTTTCATAAAGTCAACACAATAAGTAAGAATGTTCATTATATTTGTTAACTGATTCTCAATAGTGTTTGAACCAGTCAACATACCATTTTTAGTTGACCATGTGTTCACCATTGTAAGAATTGAGTGGGTTTTCAAGAATTGATTGGGTTTTCAATAAAACGGTTACTTTGAACAGAATTCTAACATAATAACTGCCAGAAATTTACAAACTTTCATTGGAAACTTCAAAATTCGCTGGAAACTACAAAATTCAAGGTTTTTGACCCAAAAAATGGTAGAGTTGCCAAGAAGGCCGCTTTGATACCAATTGATACGAAGTGTTTTGGAAATCAATTAAGAAATGGCAAAACACTGATCAACGGCAACAAACCAATAAGAATTCCAAACTAAGAATAGAATTCGGTAAAGTATTTGTTATTTGATAGTTGTGGTACGAATATAACCGAATGATTACAAGAGAATTCTAGAGAGAAAAGTGATTACAAGTTCAGATGATATGAGTAAATGGAGAGGAAAAGCCTTTTATAGGCTGGTATGAAGGTAACAGACTTAACTGTATAGAACTATGAAAGCTTGCACTTCAGCCCCCTCAATTTCCAAAACTTGCACTTTTAGTCCTTGAGATATTTTAACCCGTAACACTTTGCTAAATGTCCAGTATTTCTACAGTTATAACATCTAGGCCCTGGTGCATTGACAACGGTTTTACCAGTATGACCACTTGAACTAGCACCCGTATTCCCCACTACTTGACCAACTGCATTTTCACCCTTGTTTCTGACATTCTATCCAACTACAGCACCCTGATTCTGTCTCCCTGCATTCACATAATTCTGACTGCCTTGATTTCCTTAATTATGACTGTTTGGATTTCCATAACTCTGACCAGCTGCCCTTATGCTAGGATTAGAAGAAATTATCTGATTGTTGTTAGTCGGAGTGGTATAGTAGCGTTGAAAAGCCTTAGCCAGAAATGCCATCATGTGGTTTATAGAATCAGCAGAATTCATGTTAGCAGTGTCAGGTATGAACATTTGATTGTCTGTGAAGAAGTTTTCATTGTTGTTCATGAGTGGTTGCGGATTCAAGTGTTGTTGTTGTTGTTGTTGTGGAATAGGTGAAGGTTGCTGAATCTATGGTATTTATTGCTGATAATGTAATGGTGTATGAACCGGTGACTGATAACCAATGTTTGCCATCAAAGCAAGTGGATCTTGTGTTTTAAAGATTCTTTCAGCTCTCACTTCATTTGCTTCATCTTCATTCCGTTTCAAGATGTCGTACAACTAATTAATCGTAGTAGTGTTTAGATCTTTGGTTTGCTTGATCAATGTGACATAACATTTCCTTTCGGGTTGAAGGTTGTTTAGGAATCTGATGTTGATATCCTTGTTGTCGAGAGTAACCTTATATTGAATCATGTTGTTCTTTAACGTAGCAAAGCGGTTGTAATAAGATGCCAGCGATTCACCCGGAATAGATGTTAGTTTACTGAATTTCCATAATAGTGTCAACTTTTTGTCCTGCAATCTGATGTCATTGCCTTCCATCACAGTCTTAACTTCATTCTAAACCTCATAAGCAGATTCCAATGCATCAACAGTCACGAATACATCATTTTGTGATCCCAGAAAGACTAATTGTATAGCCATGTCATCTGCAGCTACTTGTGCTTTCTCAATGTCCGATAAGTCTGCATTTGCATGTGCGTAGCAACTGGAATTTCAGGATCACCTGGATCACGTATCTCACAAAATTTATATGAACCATTGAGAACGGAGTCGACAAGCAAATGTCCATTGTGCTTTGTCTTTAAATAACGCAGCATTTATGTTTTCCATTGGATGTATGTATCACGTGAAAGCATCGAAGGACGGTTTTCTTGCCCGACAGTAATGAAATCTTGTTATTGATTGATGACTTGAAACATTTGCTAAGTTTGTTGATTCATGATTATACGGATCGATTCAACGATAAAGGAGTTCTTTAAGATGAATTGTTTTATTGAAAATTAGGTTATTAATCTTAAATCATCAATAACTTGTTTATGGAGTGTTTCTGGACCACGAAAGTTCAGTTAAGTGAAAAACTTCATTTAACCACTTGTTCTACACGTTCCAACGGTCGTTTTGATAGGTAGATCACAGAAAACGGAGTTACGGATCAAAAGATATGATCATTTAAAGTTTTACCAAAAAATTGGTCAAATTTCGCCGAAAAGTCAAACCCAAAATTCGCCAAAACCCAATAATTCGCCAAAATACTTTTCGCCGTTTGAATCAACTTTCGCCACAAAGGATATTTCGCCGTTTGCAAATATGAGTTTTTCACCAAATTTAGAAATTTCGCGAAAATCGGAAATTCTCTATACGAGAAAAATGGAACCGAAATTCGCCAAATTAAGAAAATTCAAATTTTTCCGCCAAGCTCGGAAATTCCCTATATGAGAAAAACGGAATCGAAATTCGCCATTTAAGGGTTTTTAAATTTCGCCAATGTTTTAAACCTTTAAAAACCAAGTTTTCAACTTGTCCAAAGTTGCTAAACTATACGTGAGGGAATAGAAACGATTTCCAAGCTAAAAAAACACAACTTACAAATATCCGAAACTTTGTTCAAAATTTCGCCATATGTTGTATGCTTAACGAGACACTTTTAAAGCTAAAAACACACAAATTTGAGATTTTTATCACACAAACACACTCCTAAATCATCGTTGGGCGATTGATACCAACTAATGTGGTGTGCGTGTGTGGTATTTATAGTAAGGAAGGGAAGGCTAAGGTGGGCTTATGAGTTTTTCTATGGGCCTTTGGTAGACTAGCTAGATATTACATGTTATGTAGTCCACTTACATTAGATATTAAACCCGTATTACATCTAAATTAAACGCCCCATTACTTAGCCTTTTTACTTAATCTAAACTAACAAATATACGGTAAATATTTAGAATAGCCATCATTTTTATGATGCTAACAAATAATATATTTAATTAGGTAAGTGTCGAACAATAATTGCAAATCTTGTACAATTCTTAGATCTTTATGGAACTTACTTAAATCATTGCGACATTCGATTAATGTTTAAGTAAACATGTTTTGTTCCAACTTTTGCCACGGGTCTAGGGATCTCACCACTAAACTCGATAAAGTCGTCCAATAAAAAACTGTAAATATTCCACCACCGTCGTACGATGAGTGCTAATTTACCTTGGGTTGTAAATTCACCTACGTCTCACGTAGAGTAAACCTACAAGTGCAAGTGCTTTTACCATTGGATGGTAATGACTTTGTTTTAAAGGGTATATTTATTTGATGTGTATCAAATATGTACGAAGAAATCATGCATACAACTTCGTATCATATATTTAAAAAAAAACTTTACTCAATAAGTTAATTTATTATAGTGTTTATGTCAATTAAGATTATATGCAAATCTTTGTGAATATAAAATTTATGACATAATTACTTTTAAAAATTGACGATTCAACATGTTTTATAAACTAAAATTGTGTACTTTTAAATGTGGTATTGGTTAAATCAATTAAAGAATACCTACTATATCATACTACTGCATGACTCAAAGACCCAAGTTCTTGGGATAATTACAACAAAGTGGCGCGTAGATTGACGATATTTGTGACACCTCCAGAATCTGTACAGCGAAAGCTCTCGTGTCACCAGGGTTGCCACGTATTGGTAGCATAACAACAGTAATAAAGAACGGAACATCACGTCCGTTTAAAAATCACATTAAGTTAAATAGTTAGGTTACAATATTGTTTAGTGCGGAAATAGGCCCATGAAAATATGTTTGTCCCATAGTACAAAAATGTCATAGTTTTATGTAAAAACACTTCAGAATAAGTCTATGACCGTTGCCATGCCAAGCCTCCAGGATGATTTCAACAACATCAGTTTGTATTAATACATGAGAAAAACATGCTAAAAGGTCAGTTAACGCTGATGTGTTCATAGGTTTAAAGTGAAGCAGTAAAATAATTTAGTAGGACCAATGCAAGGCATGTAGACATTACAACGCATATAATGTTACACAAAAGTTCTATTAAGTTAGTACTAAGTTCATGCAACCGAAGCTACGACAGTAAAGTATGCACAATGTGACATATATAAAATAAAAGCCCATATCATGTGTTTGTCCATACACTCGTGTTCCGACATGATATACGTCTTGCCTGTTGGCACTACCAACCCAGACGGAGGAGTCATCCTCAATAGATCTATTTATAGCATCTGCGCTTCCCAACATGAATTATACGGTTCATGAGGTGGGGGCATAAAGGACACAAGGGCTTAGGCAAATTCTACGCAATAGTTTAGTAAAAGTTTAGTTCTGGTCCAAGTAAAAGTTTTTGCATGATTCTCACCCCAAGAGTTGTAAAACAAGTATAATAAGTAAAAGTAGGGCTATAAACTCACATCAATAAGAAGTCGTCCGAAATAGTAAATAAGTCAAGTAATGGTAACAAGCGGCACCGACACACGACCTAGATAAGTATGGCAAGTCTTAGTCTACAAGTTTATGTTTAGGACTCAAAGTTTGAAATAGTTTTGCAAGTTTATAAGTGTTTATGTTATCGTTGCTTGTGTGGCGGTGCTTAGGTTTAAAGAGTTTTCTAAGTGACAGTTTAGTTACTGTACATATATATATATATATATACATATATATATATATATATATACATATATATATATATATATACATATATATATATATAAATATATACAAGAGTGTGTGTGTGTGTGCGTGCGTGCGTGCGTGTGTGTGCGTGCGTGTGTGTGCGTGCGTGTGTGCGTGTGCGTGTGTGCGTGTGCGTGTGCGAGTGTGTGTGTGTGTGCGCGCGCGTGTGTGTGAAATAATATAATTTGTTGTAAGTGTTGGCTCTTGAAAAAGTATATGACTATATATGTACAAGTATATATATATATATAATTACCAAAAGAATATACATCGATGAAATCTCCGGTTCAAAAAATAACCAAAAGATTAATACGGAAAGTATCGCAAGTTAAGTTTTAATAAATAATAAGTATTGTCGGTAAATTAATAAATATTTATATTTATTAATTTCGTCATTCTATATATTTATATTTGTTAAGTATAAATATATTAATTAGATTTTTCAAAAGTTAGTAGATGATAAAAATAAAAGTATAATTTATTTATTATTATGTATGTTTCGTCGTTAATTTGTAAAAATACACTAAGTACAGAATTTTGACAAAAATCAGGCATGACCCGTTTATAAATATAAGTTTTCCAAAATCATTATTGTTGCAATATTCACCCTTAACTATCCGAATTTTTCACATTTAGTCCCTACGTTACTAAAAATATCATTTTTAGTCCTAACGTGTTTTATAGAGCAAATAAGCTTATAATAAGTTCAAATAAGTTGTAAAAGGATATTTTAAATAAGCCAAGCTATAATAAGCTCGAAATAAGCAATTTGAAAGTATTGGGCCTACGGCCCAATTTAAACCCGATTCGAAAATAAGCTAAACCAAGTTGAATATGTTTTTAATAAGTCGTTTTAGTTTTGTTAAGTTAATTGATTTAACGAATAAGCACTTTAGAAAATTTAGCTTATAAATAAGCACTAAAATCACGAATTGGGCCTTATGGCCAATTTAAGGGTTCGGTAATGTTTATAAGTATAAACCATTTCATTTTAAGCCCGAATAAGCAATGTTAAGTTATTGTTATGTTTTAAATAAGCACATTTTACGTTTTAGCTTATTATTAAGCTATTAAGCCTCGGATTGGGCCTTATGGCCCATGTGTGGCTCAGTGAAGTTTATGAAACATAAGCCGAATAATATAAGTCTATTAAGCACTTGTTTATGTTGTTTTAGGTTTCAATAAGCAATAACAAGTATGAAATAAGCACTTTGAGCTATCTTCTCTTTAGTCAAGTCTTGTAGCTTGAACAATATTTCCCTCCCCCAGTAGGTATTAAAGATAACCAAAATAGACCCATAAAAATAGGTTTGTAACAAAAGTCAAACTAGTCTTTCAACGTATATGAATATTTAATTAACGCTTGTGAATTAGGCTGCCATTTTGGACAATCGACACATATATTGTAGAAGGTGGCACTAGTCATACATATACAAATATAAAAAGCATGTCGACTCATACGGCTCCTCATGTATTACGAGCACAACTTTTATCTCATTTAACCAAGGCTATAGCAGAGCATGTATGTTGCCTCCAAACATGTGGGAGCTTTGGTCAAAGCCTTATATCAATGAGGCAAAGTCAACTCATCTTCTTTTCATGAACACACTTTATCATTATTAAGGTTTGTACATTTTCTATTCTCAGATTGTGAGTATTGTCAAGAACAAGTCCCGCTTGTACTTTACATTGATGGAAATGGTGGGTTACTTGAAAAGATGAAAGATACGGGAGTTGACGTGATTGGGTTAGAGTGGACGGACGGTTGATATGGCTGATGGAAGGTGGAGGCTGGGTAATGACATCAGCATACAAGGAAGCTGTAGCTCGGTTCTTTGATGTTGCACGAAGCTTCAACTTTGACTCTGTCGAGGAGAAATCTAAAGTTGTTGTTTGAATGCAACTTCTGCTTTCTTGTAGGATTAACGTTCTGTTGTCAAGGTTTTTGCCTGAATATGTTTAGATTTTGTCATTAGAGCTGCAGTCTCTTGACCTTCACTATGTAATTCTTATGGGAAGAAACATAATTGCTTCTACTCTTTAGTTTTGATAAGTTGACCATGTTCATCTTACCTGCGTTGTCAGGTTCATTTCTTCACCTTTGGTTTCTTTGTTCATCTGATTTTGATATGCCTCTTTTCGGTTTACTAATTTTGATTTTCTTCTGGTTTTGCTTTTCAGCTTACCTGTATAGATATTTGGCTATTTAGTTAGCTCGTTGTTGATGGTTTAAGTCAATTTATGTTTTGCTTTCAGGTTTGAGAGAGTCTGCGTTACACAACGATAATCTGGTGACTTACATAGAAAAATATCAGAATCTTCAGGAACAATGCCTATTGAGAGTTTATTTGTTCCTCCTTTTTCGGAAAAGCTGGATTTATCTGTTTTGTTTTTACTTTATGACGCTGTTGAAATTTGATTTTATTATGCAAGGTCCTGCTTGATAAAATTCATAGGCACATATTAAAGTCTACTGACATTTAATCTCTATAGTCAACTTTGTTGCGATCTTGATCAGTTTTCTGTAAGGTATTGTAGAATAAGCATTTTCATCAGCAACATGATCCTGAAATTGTAGTTCTGGTTTTCCACATCTGAAAATTGCCAAAGCTAGTGATTTTATTGTATTATGGATAAGAAGAATTCTCTCAAATTCTGCACAATTTATTTATTAATTTCATTCCAAAAAGTATGATAATGGATAGTCCAAATACTGGGAAATTTAGTTATTACAACTCGAAATCAAAAATTAACGTTGACAGCACGCCTAAATACGTGACAGACGGTGGAAGTATATTGTGGATAATGATGCTGGCTTCATTCTAATCCAGAATCGGGTTATTCTCTATGCTATGCCGTAGTTCTTGTGAACTAAACGTACTGATCGTTGAATGTATGGCGATCAGTTCTTGAGACTATTGAAGCTCGAGCCATCAAGGTGTGCCATGTACAACGATGTTAGTTCTCTGAGTTTGAATTTTGATGAGAAATTCTTGGACGTAGATGTTTTAGATCCAGGTCTTGTCGGAATTAACAACGTTGGTACATGTAACTAGGAGATATTATTAATATTTAGTAAAAATGAAAACATGCTCTTATTTAAACCGCCGAGAACAGTCTGAAACCATTAATTGCGATTTAATCCCCGCAAGATGACATTCCTTTTAAGCCTCCAGCCTCACCCAGGTGCTGTTGGGGGAAGGATGCATCTCTGTATTCATCATGGCTTCTCGCTCCATGGCTTGGTTCAATCCCCTTCTTCCCAGGGCCAAAATCAGTATGCGAATCAACATGTTTTAGAACAAAACAGATTGTTTACGTCACCAATTAAGGGAAGTACAGCGACCGTAGTGTCAAACTAGAAATTCAATGCAGATATAAATTGGTAATATGACCATGAGGTCAAAGGTAAAAAGGTACTGTGTTGGCTTCTGTCTGCAAAGTAAGCAAAGTATTAGTTGTCTGTAAACATCATTACCTATATGTCAACTTGGTAACAAAATGAATCAGAACCATAAACACATAATCTCCCATATAAACAAGTATCTTCAATTGACTTGTATGGCTAAATATTCTCCATAACAGCATAAACTAATCTCTTGTACTTCTGAATAAACATACTCATTTGTTTCTTTTTTTTTATCTGTTCATGTTACTACAAGATATCCAACCATTTATTCAACCACCAAGTCACTAAAAGTGAGCTTATCAAACATAAATAAGCCGAAAAGCTTCAAAATAAGCCACTAAAAGTGAGCTTATCAAACATAAGCCCAAAACCAAATAAGCCATTTTGTAGAAATCACATAAAGCTGCAAACTTTATTATCAGTTTAAAAATGAAATCAAATCACATCAGTGGTTTCTGTACATATGTCAATAGTGGTTTTTGTATGTAATCAAGAAAAAGAAGCAGAAGAACACGATGCCGTCCATGACTTCCAGAATTAGACTCAAGCAAACGGATCGCCTGAAATTCATATAAGTGACGATATAAGTGACATATATATTGAATTTATTAAGGATGATGAAAAATTTACCTGGCAAAGTGCTTTTGGAGTCCGTTTTCACATTTCCATAATATCCAATGATCCAATCTCTATTCCGTCCAATTGCTCGTCTGTTTGCAGAATTAAAGTGAGGGTTCTGAATTGGAAAAATAAGATGCTAACATATGCAGGTAGATTGCAGCTTATAGCATCCGTTTTGTCTTCAATTCATGTATACTGGGCATCTGTGTTCATGCTTCCTAAGATAGTTATCAATGACATTGATAAGATCATGAAGGGCTTTCTATGGAATCAGTGTGAGTTGAAGAAAGGGACTGCAAAGGTTTCTTGGAAGATGGTTTGCAGGCCAAAAAGTCAAGGAGGCCTTGGTCTTAAAGACATGAGCATTTGGAATGAAACTTTGATGTCTAAACATTTATGGAACATTGCCAATAATAAGGAATCCTTGTGGGTCAAGTGAATAAATGAGGTAAGGTTGAAAGGTGAGAGTATTTGGAATGTTGGCATTGATCCAAACACTAGTGCTGGTTGGAAACAAATTCTGTCATTAAGAGATAAGATAAAAAGCCATATTGTTAAGAAGATCGGGGATGGTAAAACTAGTTTCATGTGGTATGACAAATGGTGGGAGAGGTGACATTCTATCTGATAAAATGAACATCCAACCCCTTCCCATGGCTGGAAAGGGGTATTTATACAAGAGTTTGGTGCCCCTAAATGGGCTAAGGAGTGGGCTAACAAGTGGGTAAATACCCGACCCAAAACCAAATTCCATAACATACACAAAAATTTGAATATCATTTCCTATGTGGAAAGCTTATTCACCAGAGAATGTAAACTGGTGATGTAACGCTGGTGCAGTAACATAGCGCCAATGAAAGGAGAATGTAAACCATGTTTGTATTTACAGATTAACCAAGAAAAGTTAACATGTATAACTAAAAGGCATGTCATTACTTGATGACGTATAGTACGTATAACAGGCCTCTGGGCCTGGACTGTACTAACCACATGTGGACCTTGGCCTTGGCCCGGATATGGAAACATTAATCAACATTAATGTGATTAGTCAACATTAATCAGCATTTAATGTGATTAGTCAACATCCAATCAGCATTAATGTGATTAGTCAACATTCAATCAGCATTAATGTGATTGGTCACCTATAAAAGGGGGTCCTCTCACACCCCAAAAGGTATGATCTTCTCACCTTCCCCAATACACACACATACCTCTCATAACATGTGTTCTTACTCTCACGCCGGAGTCTAACCGTGGGGTCCGTCCCCACGGTAAGGCTAACGGTATACCTTTACTTGTGCAGGAAGTCATCAAATTACTTTGTTTAGTGCAAGATCCAACCCGGAAATGGCTTGCCGGCCCGACCCAACAAGCAACCTTGAACCATCTCATACCCGGTGACATATTTTGTACTAACATTACTGATTATTCAAGTAAAAGATTCTACATCTTGAAAAACACATGATAGAGGATGATCATAATTAACACTAATTAATCAACATCGTGAATTCAGAATTATCAATCACATACAAGTCCTAAGAGAAAGTACGTATATTCAACCGTAATATATTAAACCACGCATGCAACACATATACTCGAAAGCATTCGTCAATGAAACCAAAAACCGAAAGCATACCTTTCACATACGGTTGTATATGATCAAATTCGTAACATAACGCACCATGACACTTGCTAAACCCCCTGAATACTAAATTACCCACTGCGTCTTTTCGCCATTTTCCAACAATGCTCCTTCATTTCTTTTGTAAATGAACGTTTTTCAACCTTATCTTTATCATTGATGCTTACTGGAGAATCTTTCCCTGTGCCGGAAGCATTGACGGACCCGCCTGGCGAAGGCGAACGGGAACGTGAACGACGTGAATTCTTAATTTTTGGTAATTTTGACATAGTAATGTGAACTTGGTGTTAACAAAATTGAGTAACAAAGTGGAGGAGTAACAAATGGTAGTTTCCCGCTAAAAGTTTGTTTAATTCTTGTTGCAGAGTGGAGACGAAGAACAAGAAACAAAGTCCAATTTTATATAGGAGCCCCAAATAGATAACAGAGTTTGATGGGCAAAATTACCCATGTTAAGTCCCCTTGATTAATAGTCACATCCACAATTTTTTTAATAAAATATTTGACATAAGAAGATTTGAATTTAAAAAGTAAAAAATAATAATTTTTATTAGTAATATGTCATTTTGTGAAGATTTTTAATTTTTTTTTTTTTAGATGTAGCGTAGCTCGATTAATAGAAAGATAGAATAAGAGTAGTTCATGTTTAGATAGAAGAGATTAAACACCCTAATTTTTATTTTTACTTTTTATTCATTTAAACTAGGCCAATTTCCACTGAAAATAAACAGGAAATTCCGGCAGAAACTGGTTTGACCATTCTGTTTTCCGACGGAAACATTACCATTCCACCGGAAATTCAGGTTTGTCCCGAACATTCTCAATTTTCCGTAAACCCAACTTGATAATTCTTCAAACTTTACAAAAATATTTTATACATCATAAATATCGTGTCTAAGCACATAATTTAAAATTTTAAACATGTGGAAGCTCTACTTTACAAAACATGGGTGTTAACCCAAACACTTTTCCATATTTCATAAACTAAAAAAAAACACACAAATTGACCAAAAAAATACTTGACTAGTGCTCGATCACGCTTTAGATTTCATGCCCGAGCTCGATCAATCCTATATTTTAAGTTTCAGCTATAAATAATATTCATATTATGTTGACTTGAACCGGGTCATTCAAATAGTACTTTATATAGTAATGTAATTAGGTAACATATTTATTTTTTGGGTAAAAGGGACTCACCCCGGTAAAATATATTAATCACCCAAAATCGCCAATAAGTACACTGGAATGTGACTGTGTGTCACATTAACCTCAAGCATGAGCTTGAACTACCAAAATCGAATGACATGCCATAAGGATAAACCTATAATCAACATAAGCTCCTAGAGCTGCTCGAGCTTCCACTAACTCGAAAGTATGCTCGAGCTCAAGCTCAAATCATTTAACTCAAGTTGATTTTGAGTAGTTTTCGGATCAACTTAACGATCTCGGATAGCTTGTGAGTTGTCTCGTGTCGTTTACCCCTCTAGGTTTTATAATACAGGGCTTAGTGGAACTAAAAAAAGGAAGTTGCTCTAAGAGAACTGATTATTGAGATGCAGGTAAAGTTACCAAACTACTATAAGTACGAAACAGAAACATAGAATTTAATAGGTCAAAATCATTAAAAGACATAATACGCAATAGAATTGGCAGGTCTTGTTATATGCACGACATCAAATCAATTGTCAAATCATCTAATCAACTAATCTACATGTTAGATTGATCGACACAAATCCGACCCGAAATCTATTTAGACACAACCCGAACCAGTTAATTTTCGTGTCAGTTTTAAATCGAGTTTCGTGCCAGAAATTGTCATCCGTAGCTTTAACCACTTATATCTATACACTATCATATAATATAAAATATAAAATATAATATAAAATTGTAATAAAGTTTTTAATTTATAAGTGTATATAAAAGTTTGAAATATTAAAATATAAGAATGGACATATCAATACTGGTAACTTTATGATGTGACGCCAAATATATATTATTTACTATTCGTGTATATAGGAGAAATTGTAGTGTAAAGAGATCACCCCGTGAGTGAAGGGTGCAACTAACCTATAGGGTTACCAATAACAACACCATTTACAAAACAAAAAGAAAATTACAATAAAATATGACATGCATTCATAAGACGATTTGAATTTTAAAAGTAGAAAAAGAAATGATTAAAAAGTTATTTTGTAAAAAGAAACAAAAAAATTAAAATCTTGGTACAAATACCATAGCTCGATTAATATAATGATTTCGAGATAAAGTCCAGGTAGAATAAGATTATGAAACACTCAAGAATTAGATTTCACTTAAGAAATGGTAATTCTAGCATCAACGGTAACAATTCATCAAGAATCATAAAAGAATAAGAACGCGATTCGAAATATGATTGTTATTGGATAATGTGTTTGTTACAAGTTTATTGTGAATTGAATGATTACAGTGAGAGGAAAGGAAGTATTTTACAAATCATGAATGAATTACAATAACAGCGAAATGGGTATTTATAGAGGAGTTTTGGAGACCAACGACTTTTCCCGCCAAAAGTGTTCTTCAACAGACTTTCGACTTTTAGTTTGACTTTTCTAGAATTGAGTTTAATTCACTTCCTGACAATCCATTCGCCTTCAAATGATCCTTGTCCTCAAGGATTAATGGAGAAATCAGGAAACCTTTTGATAAGATCTTCAGCAATTTCCCAGGTAGCATCATCTTCAGAGTGGTTGAACCATTTGACTAAAACATAGACTGCTGCTTTGTTGTTGAGCTTACCAATCCTTCTATCCAAGATCCTTTCAGCTTCCACTGCTAGCAGTCCATCTTCTCCACAGTGAGGCAAAAATCCCATTTTGAGAGCATTTCCTTTACATGACTTTAACTGTGACACATGAAAAACTGGGTGGACTTGACTTTCACTTGGCAGATCCAACTTGTAGGCCACTTTTCCTACCTTAGCTAATACCAAAAATGGGCCATAGTAGTTAGGAGATAACTTGTTTTGTGCCACTTGTCTGATAGTTACCTATCTGTGTGGTTGCAGCTTAAGGAATACCCAAGATCCCACATCAAACTCCCTGTCACTTCTTTTTTAAATCTGTATATTTCTTCATTCTATCTTGGGACCTTTTGATGTAAAACTTCAACATTTCAATTGCACTTTCTCTGGCCTGTAAACTAATGTCTACAATTTCCACTACACTCTCTCCAGCTACATAGGGATTATGCAAAGGGGGTGTTTGGCCATAGATAGCTTCATTGGGTGAGACATTGATAGAGGAATGCTTGTTTGTGTTGTACCAATATTCTGCCAAGGACAACCATTGTACCCACTCTTTTGGTCTCTCACCACTCATGCACCTCAAATAGCACTCCAAGCATTTGTTGACAACTTCTATTTGTCCATCTGTTTGGGGATGGTAAGCAGTTGACATTTTTAATTCCACCTTGAGCATTTTGAATAAGGACTGCCAAAAGTGACTTAAAAACACACTGTCCCTGTCACTTATGATAGAATCAGGTAGTCCATGCAACTTATAGACTGAATCCAGGAATGCTTGAGCTACAGAACTAGCAGTATAAGGATGGATTAGAGCTATGAAGTGTGCATACTTACTTGGCCTATCTACCACCACAAAAATGACAGATTTCCCCTGTGACTTAGGTAAACCAACAATGAAGTCCATGGAGATGTCACTCCAAATTCTTTCAGGTACTGGCAAAGGTTGTAGCAGCCTAGGGTATGATGCCAATTCAAACTGATTCCTTTGACAAATATCACATTCCCTGACATATTTCTTCACTGTCTTGTGCAAACCTTTCCAATAAAATAATGATTTGACCTTATGAGTAGTGATCGTTGTTCCTGAATGTCCTCCTACTGCATGAGCATGGTAGTGCTGCACAATAGTGTTCCTTAGTTTCTCATCATTTCCTACCATCAACTTCTCTTTTCTCTTCAATACTCCTCATTCCAAAGTATACTTTCTAGCTGCGTTAGTACCAGTTGTAACTTGATGAATCACTTTTTGTAAGGAGGTGTCTTGAGCGTAAGTGGACATAATCTTTTACAACAAGTCACTAGTGATAGTAGACAGCACCATAGTATTTAACTCACTACCACTATTAATTCTTGAGAAGGCATCAGCCACTACATTTTCTGCACCTTTATTATAAGAGATCTCATAGTCAAAACCAAGTAATTTGGGTAGCCATTTGGTCTGGAAAGGGGTTGTTAATCTTTGGTTGAGTAAGTATTTAAGGCTGAAGTGATCAGTCTTTATTTTGAAATGCCTATCTAACAAGTACCCCCTCCATTTTTCTAAAGCCATCAAAACTGCCAAAAATTCCTTCTCATAGGTGGATAGAGCTTGGTGCTTAGGTGCCAATGTTTTACTAAGGTAAGCAATGAGATGACCTTCTTGTTGTAGTACAGCACCAATACCTACTCTAGATGCATCTGTTTCAACCACAAAGGTCTTCTGAAAGTCAGGGAGTGCTAACACTGGTGTTTGGATCATAGCATGCTTAAGGGATAGGAATGCTTCTTGTGCTTCTGGACTCCAGACAAAAGCATCTTTTTTAAGTAAATTTGTGAGGGGTTTACTAATCCAAGCATAATTATTTATGAATTTCCTGTAGTAACCAGTCAATCCTAAAAAACCTCTTAAGTGCTTCACTGTCTGAGGTACATGCCATTGCTCCATAGCCTGAATCTTAGTAGGATAAGTAGAAATTCCCCTGTCACTAATGATATTCCCTAAGTATTCCACCTTATTAGCTGCAAAAGTACACTTACTCTCCTTATCTAACAAGGTGTCTTGTTGCATTGTCTGCAAAACTGTTCTTAGATGATTCCAATGCTCTTTTTCACTTCTACTATAAATCAGGATATCATAAAAGAAAACTAGCACAATTTCCTCAAGTAAGGTTTAAAAACACTATTCATGAGAGACTAAAGGGTGGAGGGTGCATTAGTCAAACCAAAGGGCATAACAAGGAACTCATAGTGTCCCCCATGAGTCCTAAATGAAGTTTTGTGAATATCATCCTTCTTCATCCTTCTTCATCCTTATCTGGTGGTAACCAGACCTTAGATCCAACTTAGAAAACACCTTAGCCCCGTGAAGTTCATCTAGAAGCTCCTCAATAAGTGGTATGGGAAACTTATCCTTCATAGTATACTTGTTAAGCATCCCGTAGTCCACGCACATTCTCCAGGTTCTATCTTTTTTCTTTACCATGACAATGGGTGAGGAAAATGAACTTATAAATAAGCCGAAAAGCTTCAAAATAAGCCACTAAAAGTGAGCTTATCAAACATAAGCCCAAAACCAAATAAGCCATTTTGTAGAAATCACATAAAGATGCAAACTTTATTATCAGTTTCAACATTCTCACTTTTACAGTTAGAATAAACCAATGATAACCTCAAACAAGATGATAATAATGGGTTGAAATTTAAACATGAAATCAAATCAGATCAATGGGTTCTGTACATCTGTCAATTGGTTTATGAAATTTCTTGTTTTTGTTGGGTGGTTTTTGTTTTTTAATGTTTGTGAGCGATGAAATCAAGAAGAAGAAGAAGACGATGCCGATCTTGATTGATTGATGTTTTTTATGGGTTGGGAGAAAAGAAAGAAAAAACAACAGACAAACATATGGCAACAACTTTATCATATTTGACTTGTTTCTTTTAAATATTGTCATTGTTTGTTTATACTGGTATGTATAACAAAGAGATTGCATAACGATATATAGTTGTTGTAATTATATTCTTATTAATTGTTTTGTTTAACGTTTTTCGTAGCCATAATATCATTACAATTACTTTCGCGCTATAATGAGGTTTATATAGGTGATTTTGTATATGTTTTAAGTTGGAGAAAGAAGAGTGCAATATGAGAGGCGGAGACGATTCCGTGTATGTAGGTTGTTGTGTGTGTTTAGGTTGGGTGGGAGAGAAAAATATGAGAGAAAAAAAAGTATTGTCGTGTTTTTTATATAAGCAGTGAATGCAGCCGTGTATTATTTAGTGCTTTCAAAGTTGTCTTAGATAGATTAGAAGTCAACCGTGTATTATTTATGCTTCAAGAATTGTCATAGATAGATTTAGTTTTTAGGAAATTTGATTCAAGATTAGCGTGTAAACCCTTTATATGTAGAGAGTTGATATCAACATAGACCAAAAAATTAGCATAGATCCAATCAACCTATCATATCCATTAATTTTTTTCATTAAAATAAAAAAACTCACTTTCCACCTCTTTTTTAAAAATAAAATATCTTGCAAACGGTAAATCGTTTTCGTCAGAAAAGCTACGCGGATAGAAGGACTAAGCCGTTGGAATTCAAGGTTGGGGATATGGTATTGTTAAAAGTGTCGCCATTGAAAGGTGTTGTGCGTTTAAAGGAGATCAGTGTCTCCACTGACTTTTTCTCCCAAGAAAAAGAAAGGAAAGCCTCAGAGTGTGACTCAAACCTTACCAAATTCACAGGGCCCTGAGACTTCAGGAGCACTCTCTGAAAAGAGAAAAAGACCTAAGTCCAAAAAGACACCCACTGAGACCAAGGTAACACGACCCCAGCCATCGGAGCGTATGGAACAATCCCACTTAGTCTCCTCGGGCACCGTACCTGGTCCCCAAGACCCAGTGGGAAACATACAACCCATGGGTATGAGACTGCCATCCACGGTTTCTGATGAAGGTGTGGCTAAAACTACGCCGTGTCCTGAAGGGCCACGTGGGGACAAAGACTCAGAGGGAAACAAACCACCCACTGATATGGAACCACAACACACTCCTGTTGCTGATCTTTCAGGGACTGGTGTTGATTACCAGGTGGATGAAACCCAATCCACTCGACTGAGGTACAAGTCACTGACCAAAAACAAAGGCGAGACTTCTTCTGAAGTAGAGCCGGATTTGCCCAAGTTACCACTCAAGACTGTTGCTGAAATTCAAGCGCTTCTTCTCTCTGAGGATGAGCTTGACCAAGAAAGTGATGAAGAAGTGTTGGAGGCTGTTGCTGAACTTGATGAAGATGTTCAGCCTACTGAAGAAGTCCCTTAGTCTCCACACAACCAAATTGTATCTCAGCCTGATGATTCTAATTCAGCTTCTAGTGATGATATTCTGGAAAGATATGATAACATACTCCCACTTACTGAAAGGCAGTTAATCAAGTATCTTCGCAAAGTATGTGATGTTTTGTTTTACAGAATCACTGATGACCATTGGGAAAAGCATGAAGAAGCTGCAGTTTACTATGTCAATCTCAAAGCTGAGATTGAAAGATACTTTAATAAGAACATTTCTCATCGTGATGACAAATTGGTGGACTCTTCTATGAACACCATTGACAAAAGCACCCAAGCTATCAATGACTTATACAAAGGCATTCAGGCAATTACTGACCTTCTCAAAGAAATCAAAGAAGTTGCTAAAGATGACCATATTGTAAATGAAAAGATCTTTGAAACCACCAACACCCTTACATCAATATCCACCAACATCACTAAAGTTTTATCCACAGAAAAGGATTTGACTTCTCTGCCCTTCAGACTGCTGTGAAATCTCTTCAAGAGTCTGCCACCACTCAAGACAAAAATCTTGGAGAACATGCATAATCATCAGAAAAATTGGCTTGGAGTATGGGATCAAGACTCTCTGAAGTTGAAAGAAGTCAGGAAAATCTTCAAGTCTCCATGCTTTCATTAATGCAAAACACTCAGGACATGAAGTCCATGATGACTGAGATGTATCAGGCCTTCAAAGGTCAACCTCCTTAAGCTCCCTCAAGCAGTCAAACTACAACACTTGCTCTTACTGATATTCCTGCAAATGTTGAGGGGGAGTATATTAAGACTGCCACTGAAGAACCAACAACTAAAGTACTAGTCACTGAGGAACCAGTTGTTAATCAACCAATTCCTAAAGAAGGTCCTTCTCATACTGAGGGGGAGACTGCCAACATAACCTTTGAAGGTTCATCAAAACCACAACCCACTGACACAACTTAACAACCCTCGTTCGAACCACAAATTCAAAAAAGAAAAGGAAAAGAAGTTGCAACAGGTAGTCAGTTTGATGATCCACAAAATCTTGTTAGACCTCTTCTGTTGTACGTGATGATCCTGCCATAATTAAATATGAGATAAATGGGAAAATGTTCTATCTCACAAATGAAGAGATAACTGCCTACCTAGAAAAGGAAGAAAGGATAAAAAAGACTATTGAGGAAATAAGGCTGAATAAAATCTCTTAGTCTGAAGTAATCAAGGTTGTTTAGGAAGAAGCTGAAAAGATAGGACTTGATCATAAGAAAGTTATCACTCAAAATTCTAGGGAAGTATTCAAGAAAGCTCAAGCAGATGAGTTGAAAGACCTTAACTTACAAAGAAATGAAAAAGTGAGGAAAGCTATTAAGCTCAGAAACAACAAGCTAAAGTACTATAAGTAGGTGACAAGCAGCAGATTAAAGCCTGAGACGATTACTGACATCAAGATTCACCCAAACACAAAGCCTATTGTTGTCTCAGTTTTCAGGGGCACTGATAAATGAATTATCGATGTTCACACCCTTTTCCTTTAGAGATTTTAGAATTACAGAACTTGATGAATTAAGGGAAATCATTCCAAAGAGGAAGAACAATGTTGTAAGTCTGATGATGAATTCTTTTGGGAAAAGGTATGAGAAAATTAAGAAACTCCCTGAAGAGCTTGAAATGCAGTTAGCTCTTCCACCTCCTGTCACTGAAACATCAAAAGCAAAGTGCTTGGGAAGAAAGAGGAAACAAATGGAGTTGGAACCTGAAACCGTGATAGGCATCTCCCTGAAGGTGTGAAGTTTGTCAACAACATGGTAATAGAAAAACATAAGTATGGAATGTTCTTCATTGATGCATTGGGAGAACAAGCTTTTCAAAGATGGAGTGACATTCACAAGGCTGTTATTGAAGCTATTGTATCATACCTGGTAATGGCAGCAACTGTTCAGACTGTAGAGAATGCAAGATTTGGGATGAACTTGAGGAAACTCATTGCTGATCACCCTGACCAAGAAAAACTCAAGTCAAAGAAAGTGAAACTGGAAGTTATGGGATACAGTCTGGATTAAGTACTTTGTATTTTTATGGTATGTCTTTTGTAATAGATAGGCTCTTGTAAAACATTATCAATGAAGTATGTTCGTTTGAAACTGGTATCCTTAATAAGCTTTCTAGTACTCAGTGTGAGAAAAAGCTATTCTTACCCACTCACACTAAAAAATACTTAGGCTATTTTTATATTTAAATAGGGGGAGATTGTTAGGCCCATTCAGTGCCTAATGACGTCTCTCTAAGGATTTGAATACAAAATATCCTAAGTATGAATAACCGTTAACATCTTAAGTCATTGAGGGAATAGTCTCTCAGTGAGTTACCTTCAAGATGCTTAGTCTGAGTCTATAAGAAAGACTCTATCAGTTAGTGAGGCGGTTCTCAATGAATAAAGCCTGAGCTAAAGAAGAAGGTGATAGGTTTAATGAGTTGTGACAATAGATTCACTGAGCCCCATATGATCTCCAACAACTAAAGACCCTGAAGACGAAGACTGAAGAATAGGCGAGATAGTTTGAAACAGATAATTCTAAGCTCTTATCTATCTGAAGTCAAACTATCCTGATTAGGGTATAAGACAAAGCCAGTGTCATCACTGACTGTTGTAAAGAGTGTTTGTCTCATACTTAGTTTAGAATTGTAATAGGGACAAAGGTGTACAAGATGTACTTACCTATCAGAGTTGAGACACGCACTTATCACCCATGTGGGGTTGACCCTACCTAAGTAGTATAAATACCCATCGTCTTGTAAAGGAGAAGGTTAAGATTGTGCATTTAAAGTCACAACTTTCACAAACACCTTCTCCTCCAAATATCTACTAAGTCCCCGAGCAAGCTCAGTTGGTTAGCGTAGTAGTCAACTTTGCATAACACTTTAGGTTAATGCAAAGTTGTTAGTGAGGAGATCAAACACACACATTGTCATTCAATCCCCATTGTAGTTCCGCATACAATGAGGTATAATTCTTAATAAATATAAAGAGTTAAACGTTGAAAATTAGTTTTGTGTTATTTACTATTGTGTTCTTATTACGTGTCAAAACTAATTTTGTTATCATTACTTACTTGCCATGAGTTAGTTATCTTAACTTTGTAGTTTTAGATCACTAACTCAAAATGAACAACACAACTGAGAAGCACCGCAAGAAGGTTAAAAGGATCTTCTGTTATCTTTGGGGAACCGTTAATATGGGTCTCTGTTATACGAAGGATTATGGTTTTGAACTAACAGGATTTTTAGATGCCGATTATGCGGGATGTAAAGACACCTTCAAGAGTACTTCCGGTGGAGCTCAATTCTTAGGTGAAAAGCTGGTTAGCTGATCATCAAAGAAGCAAAGACTGTACGGCGCTGTCAACCACGAAAGAAGAATATGTGTCTCTATCCGCCTGTTGTGCCCAAGTCATTTGGATGCGGACACAGTTGATGGATTATGCCTTTCATTTCACATGGAGAGCCCCACACTTATAGGCCCCATGAAAAATCGGTCCCGGATGTCCTTTTTTTTGTAGTAGTGATATATTATTTGTTTGAACTACTACCTTGGACATATGTAATTTTCGGGTTTTTTTTAATGTGAGCAATTATATTATACTGTTTTCTTTCCATTCTGTTATTATTTTTTGTTTATAACATAGGATGAACTAATTATGTGACACTTAATAAAAATGTGGATTAAGTAGTCACCTTTTTCTAAGTTTTGATGGTTTTTATGATTATAATGCACTTTTTGGACTTTATTGTATGTGTTGCTATGTATTGAAAATGCTAAATTACGTAGTGACATGCATCAAAAGACTTATTACTTTTATTCTTTAGTTTTGTAAATTAATGGATTAACTATTGTATTTTCATTTTTGTTATACAAACAATGATAAGGAAAATGTTTGTAATTTTATAAATTTATAATTTTTGGATCATAAGCTAGATTGATAAATTTGGAAAGCATTAGTTAGGTAATTAGATTATGTAAATGATATGGCTTACGAAAGGCAAGAGATGCGGGCAAGTCAGTCGCTAGAACTCCCAGATGTACATTATAAAAGATACCCGTTTTAAAATAATCATATAAGAAGAATTAATTTCATAAATGGTGAAAATATAATATACCGGTTTTTGCATATTCTGATTCTTCTTTTTACCGGGCACAGGTTAAAATCCCTCGTTAAGTATATTCAGTTTCCCTCTTTTAGACTTGCCTATTTATTATTCCCTTTGACTAGTCTCATATAGTCAGAATTGCAATTCAAGAGCAAAATAAGAACAGCCAAAGTGCATAACATTTTTGCAGATGTTCAAACTAATTACAAAAGAAAGAAAAAAAAGTCTTGTGGTATCATAAACACCAAGTTGACTAACCATTTCCTTTCCTTTATGATAGCCATTCTAGCAATCTTTACTATCTGTCTTTTAAGGTCAACAAAACTAATACAGGCCCAGCTGAGCCCAATACTAAGCCTAGAAGTAGCCCATCAATGAAGCCACAAGAACCAACATTCGGCCCAACAGTAAAAGGAAAAAACCTATAACTAGGGTTGTTCAGAATTCGGGTAATACAGGAACAGAAACCGAACCAAATTTGTTAAATCTGAATCGAACCGAATTCAATATTCGGTTTTAAACCGAATTCATATAAAATATATATATATATTATGTAATATATTATTTATATATAAGAAAACCATGAATTCGGTAACATGTTATGCACTATTTCTTCGTGAATGAGGTAAGAGTAGCCGAGAATCCTCCTCTGCATATCTATCATCCGTCTTTGATTCAATACTTATTAACTGGGAGTTTGTCGTACAATCATATCTTTGTACGTGTAGCCATATACTAATTGGTGCTCCAATATAGGACTTGGGCAACATGAAAATTGGTATATTATACATAAATACTTAAGACTAATGACCCATTTATTTGGAAAAAGAAGCAATTTAGGAGGCTCTAGGTTATAATCATAGTCTTCATTGACTTTTACACTGGTTCTACCACTTCCAGTTGTTTAGTACGGAGTAATAAACGCAACATGAGCGGTTTGGGTTCACCCAGAAACAATTACTAGTATTATCTTATATACAACTTTGTTTATAGGGTTCGCAAACTTAAAGTGCTAAAAGTATCCCAAAGTGAACCTTTTGTAACAAATCATGCCACTTTCACTAACACTCGTTATTTTTCTCCGTTAGGGATAGTCAAAGGCCTGCAATTTATGTTAACAGTTAAGGTAATATAAATCTTCGGGTATATCTCAAACGTCCAAGCTCTGAAACCCAAGGGCGTATAGTGCATATAAGCAAGTGACCTCCTAAACAGCTGTCGAACGTAAAGAACCAGAACAAACTTATAAAAGCAAGCTTTGAAACCCAAGAGCGTATAGTGCATATAATAATTGAAAAGGCTAAAAATAACAACCAGAACGCGGCTTGACCCATTTCATATTGTCCGAACCCGTAGTAATTTTGAGTGATCGGATACATCACTAGCCAAATCGGATACATCAAATGGATAAACAAGCTGATAGGGTTGTGTTTTATCTCGGGTGGTTCTAACAGCTGTAACAGGTTAAACATTTCCCAAAAGCTATTTTTAATGCTTAATCATGTGACCTCCTAAACTGTTTCATTATATATTAGTGCATATTTCTTAATAGTTACAGAATGCATAAAAGTATGATAATAACCCTATAATGATTATTTGATGCAACACTCATATGATAGGTTTTAGTATTTCAAAGATACCTTCCTTTTAATGACACACAAGTAATGTTTTGCATGTTATGCAAATTTAACAAAAACTTTAACTCTCAAAGGGGGTGTTTGGATTTAGCTACATAGCCAGCTTATGAACTTATCTGACTTTGGATAAGCCATAAGCTTCAGTTGATAAGCTCAAAATTCGAGCTTATCAGCTTTTCCAGATTAAATAAGTCCATAGCAAGCTAGATAAAGTGGGGGCATACCTGCATTTAAGCACAAGCAAAATGCTCAGGAAGCCTTTCTTTCTGTTGGGTTGGTATCAAAATTAAATCTTCAACTCATTCTGCTTTATGCCCTTTCATCTGGCTTATAATGCTTCTAGACTCATCAGCCTCGAGAGCACAACATAAGATACTGAAACAAATCTATAAAAGAGAACTAGTTCATAAAACCTAACACATTGCGAAGTTCTAAAAAGTATACAAATGATCAAGCTATGACATCAACGGAGTACATATGAAACTCGTGGCAGCAGCTAAAGCCGACCAGGAAGCATAAAGAGAGTGCTGTCTAGTCAGAAAATCAAAGGAAGTCCATCTCTTCCTATCACACAAGCTTCTTAATCAAATTTGACAAAGTGACATCCAGTGATCCGGCTGCTACTGAAGCACGTAGCATTGACAAAGTCGACTTATAAAGATAATGCTTTTGTCTCTTCATTTTGTATAGAAGCACCTTTACATCATCATAGCACTTGTTCTGCAGATATACAAGAACAAGGTAATTGTAAGTATCAGTAGTAGGCCAGCAATGATTCTCTTCCATTTCAAGAAACATCCGTTTTGCATCATTCATAAGACCTTCCTCACAAAAACCACAAATCATCGAGGAATATATGCCGGGTGTAGGTTTTAAACCTCTGGCACTTAGGCCCTCGAAAAGTTCCCTTGCAAAATCATGTTCCCCACAGTCGAATAGACCATCCAAAAGTACTTCTAAGACAGACATATCTGAATTTAGCTTGCTATCTTCACCAAGTAAATCATACAAGGAGAGGGCCTCTGCAAGTAGTTGTTTTTCTAAAAGATCATGTAAAATATCACAATAAGTGTTAGTATACAGCGTTTGACCTTGTGCGAGCACGTCATCAAGAAGTTTGTGCGCATCTTCAAAACGTTCAGCCGAGAAGCAGCTCTGTATCATGCGATTGTAAGTGACGCAGTTGGGCTTAAAACCTTTTTCATTCATTTCATGATAAATAAGCATGGCGTCGTCCATCTTATTATCATCCTTGCAGTAGTCATTGGCCTCGTCCATCTTATCATAATCATTGCAGTAGCCATTTAACAAACTGGTATAAGTAGCAGTATCAGGGGCGAGATGATGATTTGACACCATATGATTAACAAGCGACCGTGCTTTGTCCATTTCGCCCTTTACACAGTGAGCATCTATAAGTGAATTGTATGTTGCAATGTTTGGAGAAATACCTCTTTGATGCATCATGTAAATAACATGGGCGGCTACTTGGAGCCTGCCTTGGCAGCAAATTGTATTGATTAATATATTAAAGGTTTCAACATCTGGAGAGATGTCCTTATCAAGCAATCCTTTAAGGAGGAAATAGGCTTTGGCCCAACGGCGTATCTTACAAAGGCCAGAAACCAAAGAGTTGTAAGTGACGACGTCTGGTTGAGAAACCATTTCTTGGTAGAGTTTGAGAGCATCATCCATCATGGTTTTGTCAGGGTTATCGCATAGGGCTATAATAACTGTATTGTACATGAGTGTAGTTGGTTGATAAAGTTTATGTTTGATGAGCTTGTTTAAAAACATGTATGCCTCATGACTCCTGTCTTCAAAGACGAGTCCAACCAAGAAACTAGCAATATAAGAAACACAACTTGTTTTGTAAAAAACGTTTTGATTAACAAGGAGTGGGATAACAACCTCCAAAATGTGAGTAAAATCATCAACACAAGGCAGAGGATCTTCCCGTGTCATTTTTTCAAGCATTTCAAGGCAGAGGATCTTCCCGTAAAATTTTAAAAATGAAGGATCAACAATATTATTTTTTTTGGGGTCCGGACGATCAACAACATTTGAAGAACATTTGGGGTGAATTGGGGAAGCTAAACCTGAAAAAAAAGACCTGCTACTGATACAAATACCAGCTTTGAAGAATCTGAATTTGAGGACTGCTGATTTTGTGCGATTCATCATCATATTCATAGCCAGCCGCTCGTGCTTTTCTTTCTTCTATTTTTTTTTACGTACTAGGTTAATTAGTTTCACAAAAACATCACATGTTAATGTTAATATATATAGGGGTAGTCTCAGCAAAACCTACCGCAATTATACATTGTTGGACCGGACCGGGACTTGGGTCGTGGGCCTGATGGGTTTAATTTCTGTTTTCTTTTTTATTCTTTTCTAGATCCACTTTTGGTTTGTATTTTCTGATGACATAATTGAAGTATATTTATATTAGTGTATTTTACATTTTTGGATATGGGTTTAGGTTCCAAAGTGTGAGTAAAGTATGACCACTTTGGAACCTTAGCTTAAAAGTGCGAGTAAAGTATGAGCCAATATCGCAGATAACCTAAGAAAATTGAGGAACCTAAGTTTACTTTCTACAAATCTGATTATTCCCTATATGTTATATGCTTGGGTAAGCATATGCACAAAAGCTTAACGTTGTTGGTATTTACTTTTTCAACATCCGGCAGGCCCGCAGGAATTCTAAAAAGAAGGAAGAACAAGAAATCGTTTCACTGTTGCGGTTTTACTTGAAGTTGACCCACGAAACTACAGGTACAACTTGCTACAAATTGTGCGGTTTCTAGCAAGGTGCAGTAACTATGAAACTCGTTATTGTTGAGGGTAGATAATGCTATGATTAGGATTGAGTTTTCATGCTAGCCTATAACCATCTGATGATGATGTTAGCTTACTTTCTGATACTTTGTGGCTTGTGCTTTATCACGTCACTGTAGAGGATAGGATAACAAGTTCTATTAGTTTCTTAAGACATACTAATGACGCCTGTATTGCTAAACATGTGAAAATAGACGTGCAATAGAAACAAAGTAATTTCCTAGGTATGATTAAAGATTTCCTTTTCACTATGCAATTTGCAACCCAGTTAATCTTTTTCAGTTGATACAACGCATGTCACAGATACATAACCGGAAATCCACTGTTGAATTCTCACTGTACTTGTAGTCGAGTAGCCGTAGCTTTTCGCTTCATTCTTTTTGGAGTTTGGGACTAAAAGAGAACCGCAAAAAGTTATCATACAGAGTATACGCTAAAGTAAAAACCATATGCTTAGTTACTCATAGGCATTTGATTTATAGATTATTAGCTTTTCGCTGGTCTACTGGTCTTGGGATTTTTCTTTTGTTTTTTTTTCTTTACAGAAGCAAGAATTCGATGCATTTTTTGCATGGACGTTTGTAAACAAGATGCCACTGTGGCAAACACTTCTATCGATATCTTGGCCTGTTTTGACTCTTGCAATCTGCTTATTCCCTGTGTATCCCCACCAGGCAAAACTAAAAGTGATAAATTTTGAATCTGAGAGTTACGACCACCTGAATCCACAACATGGTGCTACAATGCCGATGCCTTTCACTACAACAGTTGCCATTTTCCCCAGCGACAAAACCGGGGTATCCCGGGCGACTTGTCGCTGGGGATGCGTTTCCCGGGCGATATGTCGCCCGGGATAAGTTGAGCGGAAAAGCTCGAAGGGGATACGTTCCCGAGCGACTTACCCGGGCGACAACGCCGGGCCCACGTGGTTTCAGTCAAGCAATTAAGTGCCACCGTGGAGGGTTTTCCCGGGCGACATGTCGCCCGGGATAATCGGTTTATAAAATCACTAATTAAAATTGATGTTAGATTAATTAATTATTTAGGACGAATCCCGGGTGACATGTTAGATTAATTAATCGGTTTACACATAATGACAACATACTAGTAACATGTTAGCCTCCACCGCAACGCGAGGGCAACATGCCGACCGCTTGTATAAACAAAATTATAAAAACTTAAAAAAAATGGAAAACATAAGGGGTTAAGTTGACCGGTTACTAACCTATATCTTATTGATGACGTACTAATCACACTTTGGGCCCTGGCCCAACGAAACATATAATACTAAAGGATTAACTTAGCCGGAAGGAGTTCAACTAACTTGTAACGGTTTTGACCGAGTCAAGTGCATGTTTGACTATATTGATGACAATGATTAATATGGTCATGTAATCACTAATTAATGTGGTCATGTAACCACCAATTAATGGTAATGTAACTACTAATTAATGTGGTCATGTAACACTATAACGACTTGCCAATAAAAGGGACACTCTTGACACATCAAAGGGTACAACTTCCTCACTCATCCCAATACAAACATATACTCTCTCTTATAACATATGTACTTACTCTCATGCCGGAGTCTAATCGTGGGGTCCGTCCACACGGTAAGGCTAACGATTTTCTTTCATTTATGCAGGAGACCATCTCAGCTACTTGATTTAGTACAAAATCCAGCCCGAAGATAGCTTGCTGGCCCGACCCAACAAGCACCTCGAACCATCTTATACCCGGTGACATATTTTGTACTAACAAGTTAGAGCCATCCGTAGAACCCAGTACAGAACTGCGTTCCTCAAAAATACTCACCATGAGCACACCAACAAATCTTGTTCCCACCCCTCTCACGTTCGTCGTGCGAAACACGATGGGAAGGGCAAACGAACAAAATCGTTATGAAAAACGCTCTAACGAAAAAATGAACTGGGTCGGAGATGCATAACAACGGTTTTGGAAAATGGAACTATACGGTTTTTTGGGATAATTACGGTTTTGTATCCATTGGTACAAGTTTATCCATTTGCCAGCCCGAACCGAAATTTTGTAGGTCTTCTAATTCGTATCTCTGATCATATAACTGCCATGCGAAGCTAATGCCAAAAATATATTAAATGCGTCACTTTCCGTATGATGCATTAAACATAAATATTGTTCTCGGATATATAACGTAAGACCAGGCAAAACTAAAAGGTGTATAAATTTTGATCATCTGAGTTTTACGACCACCGGGAATCCACTACATGGTGCTACAATGACGTTGCCTTTCACTATACTAAACAGTTTGCCATTTTCCCAGCGAGACAAAACCGGGGTTCCGGTGCGCTTGTCGCACGGGGATGCGTTTCCCGGGCGATATGTCGCCCGGGATAAGTTGAGCGGAAAAGCTCGAAGGGGATACGTTCCCGAGCGACTTACCCGGGCGACAACGCCGGGCCCACGTGGTTTCAGTCAAGCAATTAAGTGCCACCGTGGAGGGTTTTCCAGGGGACGGTCGCCCGGGATAATTCGGTTTATAAAATCACTAATTAAAAATTGATGTTAGAATTAATTAATTATTCTAGGACGAATCCCGGGTGACATGTTAGTTTTAATTAATTCGGTTTACAATAATGAAAAATACTAGTAATCTTGTTAGCCTCCACCGCAACGCCGAGCGAGCAACATGACCCGACCGCTTGTATATAAGACGAAAATTATATAAGACTTAAAAAAAAGGAAAACTTAGGGGGTTAAAGTTGAACCGGTTTCTAACCTATATCTTATTGATGAGTAACTAATCACACTTTGGGCACTGGCCACAACGAAACATTTAATATAAAGGATTAACTTTGCCGGAAGGAGTTAAACTAACTTGTAACGGTTTTGACGAGTCAAGATTGACATGTTTGATATATTGATGAACAATGATTAATATCGGTCATGTATCACTACATTAATGTGTCATGTTAACCACACATATTAACTGGTATGAGATAGCTAAAGTAATTACATGTGGTCTTGTAACACTATAACGACTTGCAAGTAGAAAAGGGTCCACTAATCTGTGTAACCATCAAAAGGGTACTATGTTCCCACGCATCCCATTAACAAACATAGTTTCTATCTCTCAATATGCATTGTACTTACTCTTCATGAAGGAGTCTAATCGTGGGGTCGTCACACGGTAAGGCTAACATTTTCTTTAATTTATGCGAGGACCTTCTCTTTCCCCCTTCCCTCTGTTCCCCCCTTTTGTTTCCCCCTTCTCCCTGTTTAGCATACTTGTGTTTTAGTACAAAATCAGACCGAAGATAGCTTGCTGGCCGACCAACAAAGCACCTCGAAACCCCCTATCTTATAACCGGTGACATATTTCTGTATAACAAGTTGGAGCATCCGTAGAACCCAGTTACAGAACTGGTGCCTCAAAAATACACCACCCTGAGCCCACAATCAATCTTGTTCCCACCCCTAATCACGTTCGTGTGACGAAACCGATGGAAGGGCATAACACGAACTCAAAATCGTTATGAAAAACGCTCTAACGAAAAATGAATTGGGTCGGAGATGCGTAACAACGGTTTTGGAAAATGGAACTATACGGTTTTTTAGGAAAATTACGGTTTTGTATCCATTGGTACAAGTTTATCCATTTGACAGCCCGAACCGAAATTTTGTAAGTCTTATAATTCATATCTCTGATCATATAACTTCCGTGCGAAGCTAATGCCAAAAATATATTAAATGCGTCACTTTCCGTATGATGCATTAAACATAAATATTGTTCTCGGATATATAACGTAAGTTTCCTCTCGAAACATCTATTGTATTTATCTACCTTAGTAACATTGTCCTTGATGCTCAAGCTCACCTATTTTGGTTCTGTATTATACACACCTCACATGAAAAGGTTGATGCTTTTTATTTAAAAAAAGTACGTCGTGCAAATCTTCTACTTAAAACTTGGTTTTCAAGATCTGTGCACAAGTCACTACATAAACTTGAAAATAAGACGTGTATTCGTAAAAAAACCAATTTGTGAAAAATAATATCCAATCTTGAGTGGGATTTAATTATTCTTTGTTTCATTATAATTTTTCAATATGCAAAACAATCCAAAATGTTTATACAAAGTACAAGTGTATTATGCACAACTCATGTGACACACTTGTAATATTACAAAAATGAGTCAAATATTGTCGTTTTACTACCTCGATGTAGACAGTCAAACTATGCATAATATACTAATATAAGCATCACACTCAAGGCTACATCAATTATATGTACAGTACATAAATTACAATGTGGATCTTATATATATATATATATATATATATATATATAGTGGAGTGTTATATTGAGAACTCATTTTATGTACAGAACTTTACAGAACTCTTAAAATGAATCTAGGCCATTAGATAACTTTGATTAAAGGTTAAGATTAAAAGTGCCAAAAATGCAATTAAATAAAAGATGAAGGTTATTTTTTCAATTAGACAAAAGGATGAAAGGGTATTATAGGAAGTATATATTTATTATTTTCTAAAACGTCACTCATTTATAGGATCTACATAATTATTTTCTCATTGTCATAGACTTTTTTACCTTTATGTTTCCAGATCTAAACGAGATCATCATCAAAAACACAACTATCATGCTTCATCATCACACAACAAAATCCTGCGATTTGCACCATCGTGGCCAAATCGTAAAGGTACGCACATAAATTTGTTGCCATTAGAAATTAAAGCTACTACCAATTAAATAACAATCGTGGATCTAACTTTCTTTTAAATATTTAAAAATAACTAAACAATTGAGATGTAACCACTTTTCATTTTAGTTTTTGATGTTTATTATAAAAAAAATAACGGCTCCATATGCCTCTTGGACTGTAATTAACGTTTTATCATTTTGATTATAATCCCATGTGTTGACGTGGATATGTAATGTAAATGAGATGTTTAAATGGGTCATTCTTATAATGATAAAAGGTATTATCTTGTTGTTTGGATTCGGTATGTTGTTCTTTATAGAAATTGTTTGGTTGGGTTTCTTATGGTTGTTTCGGTTTTGATTGATCTGTGTTTGTTTCGGTTTCTTGAATTATGTGTCAATATGTGTAGTTTTCATAATATGATTATATATAGTTTTGTTGCTTTTTTCTCATGGTAGCTTTGATTTGTAGTTACTAATGAAATACACTACTTTAGTCATTTGGTCCATGATATCAAAAATAGGCTCATCGCTAATCAATATTGTGGTTATTGCTTAGATTGGACTTTTGTCTTTTGCTTATATTAGATTAATATCGTGAAAGACTAGTTTAGTTGTCAATCTCAAAGGCTTATGTTTGATGTGGATGTTTTTTATGAATCAATTATTTGTCTTAGGCATATATGTTTTTGTTTGAGTTTTATTCTATTAATTAGTCTTGTAATTAATTTAATATGGCAAGATTTGATATAATTTGTTTTTTTTTGTTTTTAAAATATTTGTTTCAGTGGAAATGGCTCAACCATAGAAAAAACGGTGCGTGATAAAGAGGATCAACGAATGCACTTTTTTTAGAAGTCACGCACATATGTTCTCGGAAGGCGTGCATATATGTTTTCAGAAGTTGTGCACATATGTTATAATGAATTTGATCATACTTTTGTACCTTTTTTGTTTTTAAATATTTGTTTCAGTGAGAATGGCTCGATCATAAGAAAGACGGTGTGTGATAGGAAAGATGGTGTGTGATGAAGATGATCAACGAATGCACGTGTGTTTTTAGAAGTCACGAACATATGTTTTCGGAAGGCGTGCATATATGTTTTCGGAAGACGTGCATATTTGTTTTCAGAAGCCGTTCACATATGTTATAATGAATTCGATAATACTTTTGTTTCTTATTTATATTTTTATTTTATATCAAATTTTGTATACAATTTTTATATTATTGGTTTGTTATAAATTTAGACGTCATGTGTAACGTTTATGTTTTTGGTTTAAAATTTTGAAGTTTAAATAGGCTACACAAGAAACATATGTGCAATTAACATCTTAACCAAAACTCATTCAACTTTATAAAATTGTACACTATAAACACATTTAATATCACATTTTGAAAAAAAAAATATATTTGTATTTTCTAGAGAAACATATATGGTGAAAAAAAATAATTTTTTAATTCCGAAAAATAAGGAATTAAATAACGTTTTTTATTTGAAAAATAGAAAAAGAAAGTAAAAAATGTGATTGACTAAAATACCCTTTTAAATTAAATGAAAATATTTATTATTTACTAAATTTTGATTGGTTGAAAAGAGTTCTGTAAAGTTCTGCACCTAAAATGGGTTCTCAATATAACGCGCCCCTATATATATATATATATATATATATATATATATATATATATATATATATATATATATATATATATATATATATATATATATATATATAGTGAGACTTTCTTTTCAGAACCATTCTTAGTGCGAGAACTGACAGAACCACCAAAAACATGCGTGCACTCCTTCAATAATTGTATTTTTGCACATATGTTCTAAAAACAACATATATGTTTTAAAAAAACATAGTTGTTCTAAAGAATTTGATAAGAAATTGAAAATACAAAATTTTTCTTTGAAGGTTTGCATGTATGTTCTTATAAGACGTGCAACAACAATATTGCGGCCGTGTGTAAGGTTTTTGTGAAAGAAGAGGAAAAGTTCATGATGATACTGAAGAACATAGGTGGATTCTTACGATTATTGATGATTTTTATGTATTTTTTTTATTTTTAAAAGGCGTGCATGTATGTTTTTGGTGGTTCTGTCAGTTCTCGCACTAAGAATGGTTCTGAAAAGAAAGTCCCTCTCTCTCTATATATATATATATATATATATATATATATATATATAGGGTGAAGTTCTTTTCAGAACCAAATAAATGTACAGAACTGCGAGAACCACCATCAACCAATTATATTTTTTTAGATATTTATTTTTATTTATTAATTCAAAAGGGTATAGTGGTAAAATTGCATTTTTATTTTCTTTTTGAATTTTTTTTAATAAAAAACGTTTTTTAATTCCTAAATTTTAGGAATTTTTTTAGTTCCTGACTTTAAAAAAAAAACCTTCTTTTAATAAAAATTTAGGTGTGCGTATGTGCACTAGTTGTAAGGTGAACACTTGTTCTTAATTTTCTTCATGTTAGGTTTTATATATTCTAGACACATGTGTTGTGTAAATTATCAAAGATTGAAGGTTATATATTCATGCAATGAAAAAATAATGAATGTACAATAATCTTTTAAAAAAATGCTACATATATTGCTAATTATATACATGTGCAACCATCATTTAAACAACATTGGCTTCAAACTTAAGTTATGCACATATATTTTCGTGTCTTTGTTCACTAGATAGGCGTAATCTTGAACCATGCACATGTATTTTCAATGTCTTTGTTCACTACGTGCACATATTCTTGAACCGTGCACATGTATTTTCAATGTCTTTACTCACTATGTGCCCGTATTCTTGAACCATGCACATGTATTTTCATCGTGTTAGTTCACTAGATACACGTAGTCTTGAACCATGCGCGTATATTTTCATCATCTTAATTCACTAGTACACGTAGTCTTAAACCATACACATGTATTTTCATCATCTTAGGTCACTAGGTACGTGTGGTGTAGAATAGTGCATATGTATTTTCATCGTCTTTGTTCACCGTCTTTATTAATCAGGTAACCGTACTCATACCTGCGAAAACAATCAACCAAACAATTATTTAACCGTAACAACTAATAAAACAAATACTATGACTTCAGCTTCTTATCGTAATTTTTTACTACAAAATTGAATTTTAAAGAATAAAGTATTATATCTATGCATATCTTAAAAAACCAAACCGCCTACTTATGCGCACGTACATTTACAAGTCTCGTTATCATATAATAAGACACTACTAGAAAATGGAGCTACAGCGACGGAATTTCCGACTAACATATTTTCGTCGCAAATTACCGACGAAGTTCCGTCAAATTAGCGATTGATATTTTGATCAATTTTTTGCAAAGCTTTCCTGAAGGAATTCCGACAAAATTCCGAGGGATATTAATATCGACGGAAATTCATCGGTATTTTACTTATATTGCGACCACTTTCCAACGGACTACTGACATCTGAGTTTACTCGTCGCTATTCGGTCGGAAAGGATGTTTGACCTTGCAGTCAGACGCTGTTGCTCATGATTGGAGAAGAAGATGAGTGCATGGGTCCATTTTTATCCATTTTCTTTATGGCCCAAGTTATAATATGTTTATCTATTTTCTTTATGGCCTAAGTTTTGCTAATAATTAAGTAACCCGTTTAAAAATTACTTGTGCATAGGGGTCTTGATCGGTTCGGTTATCGGGTTGTTCGGTTTGGTTAGTTCGGTTAAAAGTTAGTTCGGTTAAAAGTTTTTTATGTTTACCCATTTTTATGTTATATTGGTAGTCCATCCATATTTTTTATAAAGCCCAACCGATTAATATTACTATTTTGCATAGGGGTGTTTATCGGTTCGGTTATCGGGTTATTCAGTTAGCGGGGGAATTCGGGTTATTTTTTGTTCGGTTATTCGGGTTATTTTTTATATATATATATATATATATATATATATATATATATATATATGAATTTTGATTTTCTGTTTAGATTGCCAAAATCATACCGAATCGAACACCGAATACTTAATTCAATTCGGTTTAATTTTAGCAAATTCGGTTTGATTACAATTTTTATAGTTTATTTAGGACTATAAAAAAACTCCTTTCACAAATAACTTCTCAAAAAGTTTCAAACTTAACATTTATTAAAATAAAAAAGTTTCAAACTTGTTAAAATCCTTTCAAACTTCACATTAAAAAATACTTAACAAAATACTTAAGCTCTAAAACATATTAAAATCCTTTCAAACTTATTAAACTCACACACTGTTCCATTTCACTTCCCTCTAAAACATCACACACACGTACTGTTCCATTTCTCTTCCATCGCCATCGTCCACCTGTCGTTCGCCGCCGCCGTTGCCGTCAACCACATCGCCACCTTGTGTGTTTAAGCTCATCAAGGTTTAATTTTCCCCAATTTTTAATATATTTTTTTGCCTTAATTTTGTTCGATTTTATAACTAATATGAGTGTTTGGATGATGATTTTGACCTAATTTTAACTCGTTTATTATTGTTATTGTTACTGTGTGTTAGGTTATGAATGTCTTAACTTCGATTATTTTTACCTAATTTTTACTCGTTAAGTATGTTATAATGAATTTTTGCTTATAATGAATGCTTATAATTGAATTGATTTGTTATTTTGGCCAAAACACATATCGCCGAGATGTGTTTGGCGTGCCAACATAGTGTCCTAGTTTGAAATATGTGGACCACATGACTAAGAAAGTTCCCAAGGCGATTTCTACTAGGCATATGATGTGAGGTTTGTGGACACTATGTTGAAATGTTGTTGTACTTTAAAATGGATTTCCTGTAGCCCTTCCTCTATGACCAGTTTTGCAGTGGTGTTTTAATACTAAGGTGCTCGAGTTTGACCCTTTTAAGGCCTTTTCCATATGATCTAAACCGAATTTATGACGATCATTATGTAACAACAGTCATCATTATGTTTGCATAGTACATTACTATTTCATACAAGTTTATGGTTGTAGATAGTGTTTATCACAATTTTGGTTTAGACATGCTTGGTGCAAGTTTAAGGTTCAGATAGTGATCATCATAATTTCAGTTCTATAGAGGTGACCATAAAAACTTTGTGCATCATCAATATAAGTCTGATGTAAATCACATTTTCAGTTCTATAAAGGACATTTTTAAGTACAAGTAAGATAATCTTTATATTCACAAAAATACTTTACCTTAAGTTGTGCCCGAAATCAAAGCCGAAAAATATGGGATCCTAAACACTTAAGTTGGCCTGGTTGGGCCGATATTTAGGCTGTAAAGTAAATCAGCCTGCAGGGTATGGGGAGATTTAAATGATGTGAGCCCAGGTAAAGTGTGGGTTACAGAAAATTTGAAAATGAATAAGCACAATGGCTAGGCCTTACTTTAACCAAATTTAATATTATACTCACTTTTAAATACTTATTGTTATGTCACTTAATTGAATTCGAGTTGTGATAGAAACGTGTTTCTGCAATTTAGCTATTATGCTTATGTAGGTGATGCAATTTAGTTACTATGCTGATGTTGATAAGACCAAGACCAGTTGATGTAAATGATAGGGACAGATTTATAAAAAATGCCAATGCATGCAAGGGCTAGTTAGTTCTTGGTTTAATTTATGTCTGATTGATTATGAAAACATCAATTTTAGTATAGGTTTATGGATTCAATTAGTAAAAAGTTGATAAATATGAATTGAATCATACAACGCAAGCTGATAATATTCTTTGCTTCTTTGATGTGTGCTTAATTACTTGTTTGCATTCTTCCTTTGGTATAGCTTAATTCTTGTAGATAATTTACCATCACAAGTTTATGTGAGCCTTGTTTAGTACAATAGTTTAGTAAGGCGGCGAGGGTGATAGATGGATAGGATTTACAAAAGGAAGAAATATCGAGGGCCGTCTTTGTTCTTTATTACCAATCAAAAGTCAAAACGATTTCTCAATTTTCGCGTTTTCATTTGAAAAAAGTTGTTGAAAAGCAAACGTATTTGGAAGTGATGTAGTTTTTCGATCTAAATGTCCCGTGTTCTAGAGTGAAAATAAAATAATTCATTCAATACAATAGATGAAGATAAGTTTGATTTTGGCACAAACGGTTTATCCGTGGTTATATAACTTGGTATGCACAAAAAGGTGAAAGAAAATGTAGACAGCGGAATAATACAGGGTAATGTTCTGAGCCAATTGAAGAGGACGATGTTGTTGGCTGCACACAGATGAATTCGGATATTCATAATGCAACATTTCAGTCAGATTTGCATCCGGATACTCCGGAAGAACAAGCCTCAAATTTGTTTGCCAAGCAATACTATGAAATGTTGGAAGCTGATGTCGAGCCTTTGTACGAGGGGTGTCAAAATTTTTCGACCCTTGAAGCTGCCACAAGGTTGTTAAATTGGAAAGCAGAATGAAATGTACCCGAGGCAACATATAATCGATCACTTTCTCTCTTTAAGGACATGTTACCTGATGGTAATCAACTGGTTAAAAAATTTTATGATATAAAAAAGATCTTGAGTAAACTTTTAGATTTTTTTTTTACCTAATGTTTATCGTTTCAATCATGCAGTTTTGCAGAACCTCACGTTACCCCGATATACCATATTTTCCAAAGTTTAAGTTTATATGGGTCCCTTTTGGCGACATGGAGACAGTTACCAAAAAGCAGAGACTACATTTTTCGGAATATCAGGGTTTTACTTAAATTGTTTTTACTTGCTATAACCCATTCTGATATGACCATGTTACTTAAAAGATGGTTAGAGAGAAGAAACACCTTAGTATACTTGTGCCTTTTTTTTGCAAGTAATCGAGCCCCAATAACAGTTGTTTTTATATTTGTTAATTGCAAATGATCATAACAAATCTATATCAATGCACCCGGTCGGAAATGCAGCTGTGTAATAAGCTTGGGAAAGGTATGTCGAGTAATTGTATCAAGATAACTAATTATATTACTACGTAATTTATAAAATATTTAATAAATTTATTCTCTTCATATAATTATATTACTACATCACAGTTGGAAACGATTTATCGGTTCTTAAGCCATATACCCCAAGTTGGATAGATCAAGCCCATTGGGATAACATGATTGATAGGATGTGGAATACATCAAGATGGAAAAAAAAGTCAAATGTGGCTCGACAAAACAGATTAACCGAAGTAGATGGTGAAGTGTCGAAACATACAGCCGGATCCAAGACCATTCTTCAACACAAGTTCCAAATGGTAAATTTTATGTTAGTTAATATACCTTTTAAATTTTATACATTTATAAACTTCTAACTAATGAATTCTTTTAAAGGAAAAAGAAAAAAAGCGGCCTGTTAGCTTATTAGAAGCTTACCATCGTACTCATACAAGCACAAATGTGTCGAGTGAGGCGTCAGGGAGCGGAATGGATGAAGCATCGGAGGGCAGAACGCGAGAGTACGTTACAGCTAGCTCAAAAAGAGTGGCGGTAATTATTTTTTATCTCATGTGTATTCAATGATGTACTTAATCAGTGAATTATATTTATCAACATTTTGTATTAATCGTAGGATGCCGTTGAGGCTGCTATTGTGGATAAACTTGGACCAGACGCTAGTGAGCATCCATCCAATGACTTTGATCTATGGGGAGAGGCTACTGGGGGGAGGAAGAAAGGAAAATTAGTTGGTTTGGGTACAAGAGGGGATCAGAGGGTCATGGTGACTCGTACAGCAGCAACATCAAGTTCCAGTTCCACATCTAATGAACAGGTTTGCTTAGTTACTAATTTCACCAACATATTTTATGCCAAATTGAGGTTTTAGTGTTTTTGGCATTGTCTCTCTTAACTAATCTGACATGTCTGCTTATTCATTAAAAGATTATATCCAGAAATGACCAAATAGGGGGATCAACTCGTTCCTACCCGTTTTAACCCATATAATATTTTTAGTTGGTTTGGCCCAAACCGTTTTGATCCTTTGTCCCCAACATGTTGAGAGTAGTAACTGGATATAAGCAAGCACATGGATGGCTCCCTATTTGTTTCTTGTAAATCATTATATGTACTTCTTACCCGTGCTGATAAATAGGTGTTACAGACCTGCACTTTTATTGTCCTTGATACCTCTGTTATCTGCATTTTTTGTATGCCATGAGCCCATGTGATCCTGTTAGTCTAATGCAGTAGGTATATTGAAAAGAAATACAAGGCACCATTGCCGCTTGTGACATGAGCAAAACCATAATAGATAACCATAAACATATATTTTCCTAATGCCTCTGCTTTACAACTTAATTCAGTCCTAGTTCAAAATGGATTATTAAACGCCTTTGATCACAGTAGTTTGTTCTCGACGGATAATGGCAATCGGCTTTACCCATAACAGAAACTGAACTCAACTCGCCATATGTCACAAGTGGCATTTTTCATAAAGAAATAATAGCAACATGACTGATAGATCAGTAAACAAGCTTGTAGAGCCCATCAATCTGGCAGGTTTATCTCTATTGTATTACGCAGTATTAGGGCCTTCATCTCAATTCTTTGATTATGCATTTTCTCAGGTATCTATGTGAACATTCAATTCTTTGGGTATATATGTGAACATTCAATCTCCTTGTCATACTAGTTATCTTTTAGGTTGACTTTTTAGTTACTTCGTAAGTGCCTAGTGAAGTGCTTGAAATTTTTATAAAAACTGTAATAATCACACAATTCATACACTTGCAGCCAATGTGATCTCCGAGTTATATTTAAAACTTACAGTTATTTCATTTTAGTTTTGGCCCCTTTTGCCGAGGGCTGTAAACATGGTGTTTGGATAGATATAACATTACGACGTGTAGTATGCATTTGGTTAGATGCGGAAAGATAATGTGGATGATCATTAGATAGATATAACATTACGACGTGTAGTATGCATTTGGTTGTGAGTAAGAAAGCATTAAAATGGACACTGGTCACCTTTGCTTCAGAATCCTTTATAAACTATAAACTGATAACGGGTCAGTATGGGTTTAGGTGAATATGGTAGATTCTAGGCCAGGTTTGTACCATAGGCTGGGTAAACGGGTCTTCCCCTTTTATTCTTATTTTCTTATTTTAAACAGGGAGATACATTTTAAGCTTTCTAATAGGACTTGATACAATGTAGGTACAAACTTTGGAAGAGATAATAAGAAGACTGCAAGAGGAGAACACACAAATAAGATCACAGAACCAAAGAGAGATGCAAATTGAGATACAACGACGAGTGGAGCATCAAGTACTAGAGCACATGCGACAACGAGAATTAGAGGCGAATGCTCATGAACAAGCTTGAGAGAGAGAATGGCAACAAAGAATGAATGACATTAACTCGGTCTTAAGAAAGTTTATAGATTCCCGCCCCCCTCCTTAGTTGGATAACGTCATGCCATTTGAATACTTAAATTAAAAACTCTAGTTTCATCATGAATGTTTTATTTGGATGGTGTAATTCGCATATCTATTCGACTATAACTTGTGATTTGAATGTTAAATGAATGTTTAATTTTGAATTGTCCATTTCTGGTTATTGGTTTATTTTTTGATGCAGGCTTAAATAAATGTTTAATCTTGTGATTTGAATGTTAAACTCTAGGCTGTTTCCAACAGAAATGTGGTTGATTAGTGACCACAATTACCGACAGATTTCTGGCAAATTTATTTACTGACAGATTTCTGACAAATTTTACCAACGGAATTCTAACCCATTTTTCTGTCACTGTTTCCAACTGAATTCCGACAGATACCAGTTACCGACCATGAATTCACCGACAAAATGTTTTCGTTGCAAATTGGTCGGAAACAACCTACACCGACGGATTTCCGACGGAAATGTCTGTCGCTATAGGCCTGTTATGTTGTAGTGTATACATAACTTATAAAACAGAAAAAATAAAAATTATATATATATATTTTTAAAAACATAATGTTTAAACCCCGTGCATGCACGGGCATTAAAACTAGTAAAATATACAAAACTTTAACCGTTTGGTAGGCAAGGCTCATCACTAAGATTCGAATTTGGCTTAAATATAGATGTTTGGTTAATTGTTTGGGCTGAAATGGGCACACTTGAAACCAAATTTATTAGCTTCTAAAAAAATAGGATAAGTGATGAGATTTAAAGAATTGTTTGTCTCATTATGTAAACAAGTGGAATTACGGTCCATAAGTTGCAGCGGACATATTTTTTGTTGGATTATTTAGCATATGATTTGTTTCGGATTTTTCTAATGTGTTCTGTTAAATCAGTTGAACTGAGTGTTGTAAGTAGCAAAATATACAGGGTTATTTATAAAATTCATACTTTCGTAGAATTGTACGTATTTGACCTTTGTGATTTATTTTATAGTTATTCGGTAGTTTAAGGGTCTGTTCTGAAAGTTTTTTTATTTAAGAAAGATATATATTAAACTTCAATATTTTTTTTAAATCGTATGTCACAAGCATTGCAATAATGAGTTCATTTTCTTCGCAATGTGAAGAGCTTTTGACCGTTTTTTTTTGAATGAATCGGTAGATATGTGTTAGAAGTATTTTATATAAAAAAGTCTTAGATAGCTAATAGTTGAAGGTAGTTTTCGTAACTTGTCCATGTTTGAGTGTACACGGCCCGCGCGTGCGGCGGGCTTAATTTATCTTCGGTTGTTGAATATATATTTTGCTAATTGTTTCGTGTCGAGTTTGTCTAAAGAAAGAATGATGCCCGCGTGTTGCGGTGTAGCTATTTTTGTTTGTTTGTCGAAGATATATTATCGTAGTAGCGTACAAAGAAATTTTTGTAAGAAGTAAATTTTTATAGATTTGTCCATAAATAGACCCTAGACTAAGGGTGTGCCTTGAAAGTATATATATTTTTTAAATATATTTTAAAGCGTCGACAATTTTTTTTTAAATCGTACGTATCTCAAAAGCACATCAATATTGGACTCGTTTTCTTCGTAATCGAGATGTCTTTTCGTCGGTATATTTTTTTTATCAAAGAGGCTGCCGTATATTTGTTAAATATTTGACAAAGAAAGTTTGTTATATAAAATAGTCGCAAATAGCAAAAAGTATATGATTATTTATATAATTAAAACATTTATAAACTTGCACGTCTTTAACCCTCGTGTTTTATTTTAAACTTATTAGTTAGTTTAGAGGTGTGTTTTAATTTTTTTTTTTTATTTCAAAAGTTTATATTAGACTTTAATTTTTTTTATAAAATCGTACGTATGTCAGAAGCATTGCAGTATTGGTCTCGTTTTTCACCGGCATTTTTTTAAACTTATTAGTTTCGCAGTTCGTTTTGTTACAGTCGAGTATTTGACTCATTATTTCATATGACAATCACTCTCAAGACACAATGCCAAGCACCTCAATCGTATTGAAAACTTTTTTATAATGGATTTGCCAATTTATAATAAGAATTTTAATGTTGTAATTTAGGTGGTTGAAGTTGTCCTTAACTCATGAATTCAACACTTTTAGCACAGGCTAATGGATTTAAGGTCATTTAAAAATTAATTTTGAAGCGCTAAATTTTTAACAGCTATGCATTGCAGAAAAAAAAATACTAAGCCAAATACCCCCTATTTGCCTACTTGGTCTAACAGTTGTTAAAGTAGCAATAGATAAATTTATAACATAAATTTATGGTGCTAATGAAAATCCATCGTCTTACTCTTATTGCAGTGAAGGCTTGGACTTGGACACGGGAACACAAAAGTGACACATATAAAGGAGTTTTTATACAACAGGCTAAAGGGATTATCTCTATTATTTATTGGTGATACCCTTAATCGCCAAATATGATGTGCGTTTTTTTGTCTGCTTTTGTCGTCTTGGTACTATGAACGAGATCAACGTTGGATGTTCGTAATGAATTGGTAGTTTGTACATAGTGTGAAGCAATCATATGGAGGATTCCTAGGTGATTTGTTAGCATGGGGTATGGGATAAAACTCTTCTTCTTTGGGTCGTATGTCCTGATTGGGTTTTTTTTGGAAATGTTCGATAAAGATTATATGAATTATATCTATACAACATTTGCATAAATTGGTTTTGATAGTGTCTGTATCATGCGTGGTTTATTTTCACAGCCGATTTCTGCTATTGCAACAGAGCACTGTCCAAAAGCTCCGCGTTTTGACCGATATAGCCCACAGCGGAGCGCGGGCAGACAAACTTGTTAGATGTAAATAAGGTGATGACATATGTTGGCATTATGATGTATTTGTGTTTATTATAAAATTGCAAAATAAAAAAAATAAAAATATTATAAAGTTTGATAAGTCAAAACTATTAAAAAATTAAGAGCAGGAATGAAACTATTTAAATAAATTGTCTTAACAATAGGATATAGTGATGAGATTTGAAATTATCATTTTGTCTTATGATGTAACAAGTGGAAATTGTCGTCAGCAGTTTGCATGAGGAACGATTTTTTGTTGGATTATTTAGCATATGATTTTCAGATTTTTCTTACGTGTTCAGTTAGATCAGTTGAACTGAGTGTTGTAAGTAGCAAAATATATAAGGTTATTTATAAAATTCATACTTTCATAAAATTGTACGTATTTGACCTTTGTGATTTATTTTAAAGTTATTTGGTAGTTTAAGGGTGTGTTTTGACAGTTTTTTTATTTAAGAAAAAAATATATTAAACTTCAATATTTTTTTTAAATCGTACGTATGTCACATATTGCAATATTGAGTTCATTTTCTTCGCAATGCGAAAAGCTTTTGACCGGTATTTTTTTTAATGAATAGGTAGATTTGTGTTACTTATTTGATAAATAAAGTATTTTCATTTAATTATAGTTCGTATGATAGCTATTAGCTTAATGGTTAGTTTTGAAATTGTCCATGTTTGTGTGTACACGGCTCCCGCGTTGCGGTGGGCTTAATTTTATTTTAGGTTATTGAATATATATTTTGTAATTGTTTTCGTGTTGGTTTGTTAAAGAAAGATTTTTTTTTGGAGACGGCAATTTTATTAGAAGGACTTAGCAAGAAGCTAAAACTTATATATCGGGAATTAACTAGTAGGTTTCTTGAGCATTCATTCCAACTAAATAACACTTTACTCCTAGGCCGACTCCAATGAATAGATTATGTACAGTAATATCGTCAAAAATCAGATTGCGTGTAGATTTTTTGTTTGTTATTGGCGAAGATTTTTTTATCGTTAGTTAGTAGCGTACAAAGTAATTTTTGTAACAAATAATTTTTCATAGATTTGTCCATAAATAGATCCTAGACTAAGGGTGGGACTTAAAAATCTATATATATTTAAATATATATTAAGCGTCGACATTTTTTATTAAGTTATAATGTTGTTTCTTCACTCTTAATAGCATCCTTTTTAAGGCTTTACGCCTAAGTCTCGGTTACCACTCAATATGTGTTTTGCGTTTGATTGTTTTTGTGATTGTTTCATGTATGCAGAATGCTTACGGATAAACTTGAAGGTTGTATGGATATAATGACATATGCGGAAAAAAGTTATGTTAGCTTGCTATTTATACATTCATGATTCAGGGTTCTAAATAGCGAAGCTATAGAGCTATGGCCGCGAAGCGTGGCCTTCAAGTTACGGAAACAGGCCAATGCGCCGTCTCTAGGAGTGGCGTGCATATATAGCCGTCATATAGCGTGATGATAAGCGCGCTAAAGGCATAGCGTGACAGTTTTTTTTAGTGTTTAGGGATTTTATAATATTTGAGATTTATTGCTTGGATTATATAATATTTTCGATTGATGCTGAATTTACATATTATTTATACTCATATTATCTAACTATGGATATAATCTATAAAACTATAAATATTTTTTGCCGCCTTAACTCACGCCTTAAAAACGCCATGTCGCTACGCCTCACGCTAAAGCTTGAGGCTTGGCTATGCCGCTACGCCACGCTTCACGCTATTTATAATCTTGTTCATGATACACTATGAATTTTACTTGGTGAAAGATCATAATTAGATGTATGTATGCATTGCAAAAGCATTGTTATCGGGTAAACATTTTAGACCTTTGGTTGATATAGCACCGAGTACAAGTAACTTATGTATATTTCATATGTCAACTTTCTATGTCCAAAAGGTTCTTTATTTCTCCTCATAATAGAAATGGTAACCTAACATTATATTAAAGTCTAACGATAACTTAGAAATTATGTTACGAATATTATTTTGTATAATTCTCAAAGCTAGCCGTCTATGGGGCGAGCCTTGCGGCTATTATATATATATATTTAAATATATATTAAGCGTTGACTTTTTTTATAAAATCGTACGTATCTCAAAAGCATATCAATATTGGACTCATTTTGATCGTAATTCATATACCGTTTCGGCGGGATATTTTTTTATCAAAGAGGCTTGCAGTTTTATTTGTTAGATATTTGGACAAAGAAAGTTTTTCATTTTAAAATTTCGTAAAAATAGCAAAATATATATGATTTTTTTTTAGAATTAAAACTTTTATTAAACTTGCAGCTTTAAAACCTCGTGCTTTATTTTAAACTTATTAGTTAGTTTAGGGTGTGTTTTAAAAGTTTTTTTATTTATTTCAAAAGTATATATTAGACTTCAATTTTTTTATAAAATCGTACGTATGTCAGAATCATTGTAATATTGGGCTCGTTTTTCATTGGTATTTTTTTTCCGAATGAGTTTTTTCATTGATAAATAAAGTTTGTTATATATAAAAGCCGCAAATAGCTAAAAGTTTAAGGTTGTTTTCGTAACTTGTCGCATAGTTTGAGTTACGTTTGTATTTATTTCTTTTTTACTTAATGATGTTGGACTGGGCCAAAAGCTTTTTCGTTGCCGGGCTTATTTTTCTTACCTGATGGGCCTGATTTTCTTTTTGTCGTTAACCGACGTAGGTTAACCCTTGATTGAGTATATATATAATATGAGATTTTGTATGACTTCCATCATTATATAACCCAGATCAACCTTAGCCGAGATTACTGTGCAAAACCCATCAAATACTCCAATCTCAACCTTAGCCGAGATTACTTTTCGTTAATTCATTTAATCAAATTTATGGAGGACGGTATCGGCTACCCTATCCCCCGCTGCGAGGGTTCTTATTATGGTTACGCAGCGGCGGAGTTGACGGATATCAATGATAACGATCGTGTGACGATTATGAATTACATATTTGATGAGACGAATTGGGCGGATTTTATGAGTGACTTTGTGGGAGAGATCGAAAACAACCGAGAGGTAGGTTTTATTAAAGTGCCTGTTCGACATCATCTTGCTGATAGGATATTTAGTTGGGTATTTAGGAAACTTGATGTTTCCCTAGTTGCGGTGGAGGATGGGGATGGGGAGGTTTTGTATGAGTTGGGGGATCGCGAGTTCAGTGAAGATAGAGTAAATCGTTGGATGAACCGGCAATTTAAAAGGGTACACAGAAGCTATCGGGATTGCTCGGTGATGAATTGTGGGTATTACACATTAAGCCAAAAATGTTTTTTGAGGAGGATGAGGCACTTGACGGTTATTCGAAAATAGGTGAGAGCCATTGAAATGGAAACACAGTTTCGGTATCACTTCTCTCATGATCTCAGAGCCTGCTCGCTTTGTGCCATTTAAAGATGTGCTCGCTGAGAAATTTATTGATGGTACGGAAATGCTTCTCCCAGCGGAAGGGAAAGGTAAATATGATTGGGTGGCATACATGCCAAACCACTGGAGTGATTTCTCCGAGTGCGCGCGAAGATTTGGCTGCCCCGAACCAATCCTCTTTTGGACCCCATCAATGTCGGGTGCGATCGAGTTTATTTAGGTGTCTCATACCACCCATGAGCTTCGAGCCCTTTCATTGAAATGCTATGTAAGATGACTCTTAATTACTATATGATTTTATAATTTATGATGCGTATTTACTAAATGTTATAATGTTATTCGTTTAAACGAATAAACGAGTGGAATGCTAATATAAATATGTAAACTGATGCTAATAGTAAATGGTAAACAATTATATAAATATTATGACCTTAGAATGAGGGCATATGACATTCAAAAAAGTTTTCATTTATTATATATATAGATTTCGTTTTTTTGGTAAATAATTTATAATTTCATAATATGATTTTGTGCAGGATAAGTTTTATGATGACCCGGAAGGCGCCGGAGGCGGCCCGGGAGGGCGTGGAGGCGGCCAGGGTGGCCGTGGAGGCGGCCACCATCTGCGAGATGAAAGGTCTTGAGAAATAGTTGCCACGACTTTCTGACTTTATGGACTAGATTTAGTGAGTTGGCTAGTCAGCGAGGGAATATACACGGTCTCTTTTTCATGTGAAACTTGATTAAGTTTTTTTTTTCTTAGACGGCTGTTTATCAGATGAGATGTGAATTTATTAGAGAGTTTTTCGTAATGTTGTGGCCTTGAATAATCTTTTACGTATCTTTTACTTGGTAGTAGATATTGAATAGGAAGGTTGATCTTATTTGCGATGCTTATGTTTCACAATATTTGTCATGTTTGCTGAGAAAAGTGGAAGGCATTCTGGATATTGAAAATGTTTGCAGTAAAGTAAATGGCAGTAGTTGAAATTGTGAATCTTGGAGGCTTTTTATAGATTGATACTCATGCTCTTGTAGCAGGGATAGTTCTTTTAGTTGGCTAAAGTGCGACTGTATGGCCTTTAGACTACTATTTGTGGGACTACTAAACCTATTAGACATGTCCATCACATATAGTCTGCAAGTCAGTGGTTCTTCTAAAGTGGTTTAAGGTATATGGGTGTTTGGCTGCTTCATGACAGTATGATACAAGTTTTATATTTAATTCGTGAGTGGTCATTTAGTCATATGTTGTTTGTGGGTCAGTGGGTTAAGACAGGTTTTATTCTTCTTTGTGTGATTGTGGCATTTTCATTGATAGTGTCTTTGGTCATTTAGTATCTTTTGTTAGTTAATATAGATTTCTTGTATGTAGTTTAGGGTCCTTGTTGATTTGGTGGATGTGTTAGTTTGTATTTGGTTGCGCTTTTGCGTTTATATATAGGCAAATGATTTGCACACTCCACATTTTGATTTGCACACTCAAAATGTTTGTCTCTTGACATTTATACCCCTACATTAATTAGTGGAGTGTGCAATTCAAGACATAAATGTTAAGGGTATAAATGTCATGACACAATATGAGTGTGCAAATCAAATAATAGAGTGTGCAAATCACCTCCCATATATATTTTGCCCTAAAAAAATGTTAAGTCACATATGTTTTTATGTTAATCTTTTCTCACTTTAACTTAAATAATTCGCAAATTTAATATTCATTGTAATCATAATATAAATTTACTTACTTTTTAAATATGTATTTAAAATAAGTTAAAAGAACTAATTTGATAAGTAACAAATATTAATAGAAAGCGCATATCCACGCCAACCTCCTGAAAAATGACGGCTTTACAGTGTGGCAGTGGGTGCAAACCCCGTGGGTCAGTCGGCCAAAGATCGGAAACCACGGTTACTAAAAAAAAGCGCATATCAAAAGCCCAATCCTAATGAATAAATTCGGTTCACGCGAAAAAAAAGAACATGGTTTAAGTATGGGAATTGATTTGCACACATTAAAAATTGATCGAGACATTTCAATACATGCGTTAGATACTATTACAGTATGCTTTAACTTTTTATACATTTGAATGTGCAAATAAAAAGTTAAAATGTGACCAACGAGTTCAAAAAGGGGTGAAAACCAGACTCAAGTGGTTCAAGAAAAAAAAACTGGAGCTCTTCAAGGGCAGAGTGGGATTGTGACTCCTTCAAAAATAAATACGCACGCTTAATTTTTAGTATATTTTCTATAAATATAATTTTAACATAAAGCAATATGCATGTTTGGCCCTTTTAATAATAAATAAAAGGGTAAATTACACTGTTGGTCCGAAGGTCCACCCCGTTTGAGGATTCAGTCTCCCGTTTTAAAAATCAGTGGAAATGGTCTTAAAAATGGTCATTTTGGTGCGTGTTTGGTCCTAAGAGATGAACGATCGTTAAGTTGCTTCGTTAGTGATGGGTACTATTATAATTTCGCATAAAAAGTATTATAGTGCACCCTTGGTCCCTAACTATAAAAAAAATTTGTACACGTGTACACTCCCAGCACATCAGCATTTATTATTTTTATTATTCATCTCACCTACACCTCTCATCCCTATCATTTTCACAAGATTATTCCCGCCCGAATTATATTCCAACTCTCCCACAAATCACTCACGCAACCATACCTACAGTCTATTTATTCGATCAAACCCCACATACAATGGTGTTAGTGGACCACACGGGATGGAAGCTCCGTCGTCGACAGTGGACGGGCACCACTGAGCAACTCATCGAACAACTCGAATCGACTTATGGTAATGATTTGAAGCGCTTTTGCTCAAAGTTAATTTTTTTACAAATGTAGTGTTCTTTACTTGTTTTATTGTCGATCTATGAAGTTAGGGTTTGATTTTGATTTTCAGATAATGCACCCAATATGTTTTCGATTCGAATACATCATGGTGGAAAATTTCAAAGGTATCCAGACCGAATGTATGTCAGTGGTCGTGTCGATATATTTGATATGGTCGATATCGATTTGTTTACTGTCGTTGCGTGGAATATGATGGTTTTTAAATTAGGTTACACAGGTGAATCTGAGCCCATGTTTTATAATTATTTTAGACCACTCACCAGTCTAGATGAAGAGTTGTATGCTTTGGCTTGCGAGGAGGATGTTCGTTGACTGGCTACCCTTGTTAGGAGCTTTAAGTTGATTGAGGTCTATATAGAATATGGTGTTACCATTTTAGACTCTTACCTTAGGGCACCACGGTTTAGGGCAACATTAGAAGATATTACTGATGAGCCTGCAGGTAGCATTGCAACAAACAAAACTGAAAAAATATTGTTGTTGACCTGGCATGAGTCTAGTGACACCACTAAGGAACCTGTTTGTGACTCTGTCACACCTAACTCTTTGCCACAACATGATTCAAGTACCCCTTGTAAGGATTCTGTTTGTGAGTCCATTACACTTAGGTGTATGCCTAATTGTATTTTAACCCCTCCCACTGATGAGTCTGTCATCACATATACACATTGAGTGGTATACATGGAGTTGACACACAAAGCCATGTTCTCCCCCATAATACAATCGCAGTTTAGTGACATAAACCTGAGTTTTGTCACACAACAAGTAACTGCAAGTCAGGTTATAGATGATGTGATAAGGAAATTATCATTTGATGAAACAGAATTGGATGGAGAGGCAGGCTTTGCTGATGTTGCGGGGAGTGGTGCGGACAGTTCAGGGTTAAGTCATGATGAGTCATTTGGAGTTGATGACTTGGACTTGAACTTAAATGAACCTGTAAACCTAAATGTTTCCCAAGTTAAAACACAATCTGAGCTCCCTGTGTCTGAGGAACCAGATGTTAGTCCTACTTAGGAACCTATTTTAGTATAGGTTAGCACTCAAGAACCCATTGTGACAGAGGTTAGCACTCAAGAACCAATTGTGACAGAGGTTAGCACTGAGGCACCCATTGTAGAAGAGGTTGGAACTCAGGAATTCAGTGTTGAAGATGTTGTAATTAAGGATTATGTCAGTTCTGGGGAAGATGGGGAAGACGCTGAACAGGGTAATGGTCAGGAAGATGAATCAGCTCATACTGATAGAGAGTTCTTCTATGATGATGAAAGAATAGATATTGCATATGAAACTGAATATGATGTTCAGTCTAGTGAAGATGCAGGTACAGATGATGATGACGTAGATGAAGATTTTTTGGTAGATGAAGAGAATGAGATTGTAGAGCCTGATGTTGATGTCCATTTGTTTGTTATTAGCATGGATCTTCCTTTTGACAACATTGGTATCACTAATCTAGTGTCGGATGATGTTTTAGAATGAGAGGACGTGGATGTCATCAATGCAGATGGTTTCGACAATGACCCTGGTAATGATGAAGAAAGAAATTACAAGAAGAAAAGGTTAGCCGAATTGAGGACAGAAATGGAAGGTGTTATAAATGCTAGTGGTCAGTGGAAGTACTCATTTTACACTGGCCAGAAATTTAATACTCCAAAAGAGGCTAAGGACAGAGTCTACCTGCATTCCATTGAAAGCAGAAGGAATTTGAAGCTGTATAAGAATGATAGTGTCAGGATAAGAGCAAGATGTGAAGGAAAAGTGCCTGTATTTACAATGTCACAAGGTACTGGACCAACTGACCCAAATCGTGGAATGGAAGCTGGGCCTAGTAGATTAAGTGGCCCAACTACTAGGAGTAAAAAAAATAAGAATACAGGTACCAATGATGACAATCAAGCATCTCCTTCTTTTTTAGATGCACATGATAAAGGGGATCTCTGCCCTTGGGTCTTGTATGTGGGAAAAGACAAATTCACACAAAATTGGGTGGTGAAGACACACAAGGATACACACACATGCCTTCAATCCAGGGAAATCAAACACTGCACTTACAAATTCTTGTCTGAAAAGATATTTAAACAAGTCAGGGCTAATCTGGATATCCCAGTTAAGGCAGTTCAAGACCAGCTCCAACGTGAGCTGGAGGTTCAGATATCTATGAGCAAAGCTTTCAGAGCTAAAGCTAAAGCTGAAAGAGAGATTAGAGGAGATCACGTTTTGCAGTATTCTATGCTTAGAGACTATGTTGTTGAGTTACAGTCTACAAACCCTAATACCACTGTCAAGATTGCAGTTGAAAGGAATACTGATCCTTCTTTGCCTACTAGGGTGTTTCAGAGAATATACGTTTGTTTGGGAGCATTAAAATTGGGTTTTAGAGCATGCAGAAGAGATCTGTTAGGCTTAGATGGTGCTTTCATGAAGGGGCCATTTCCAGGCCAAGTATTGGTAGCGGTTGGACAGGATTCAAATAATAGAATTTAGTAAGAGTTCATGGTGCTGGTTCTTGCAGTGTTTGGGTGATGACATAGATCTGCATCCCAATTCTAATTTCACATTCATCAGTGATAGACAAAAGGTTAGTATTATGCTTGACTAGTTGAATTCTTAATTACTGAATTATATGAATTACTAAATTATATGAATTACTGAATTATATGAATTCGTAACTGATTAATGAATTGGTTCATACAGGGTATCATTCCGGCCATTAAAACTGTTTACCCAAGTGCAAAACATAGATATTGCTTGCGAAACATACATGAAAACATGAAGCAAGGATGGTGTGGACAAGCGTACAAGGATTTGTTATGGAGAGCTGCATATGCTACAAATGTTAAGGATTTTCAAAACTGTATGTTGGAACTTAAGACGATGAATCCTAAGGCGCATGAATGGTTGAACAAGATACCAGCAGAACATTGGGCTAGATCTCATTTTTTAGGTAACACATAAATGTTGGGACTAACCGTGTAAATTTTTTTTAATGCCATCACACTTTTTACTACTTTTATATTTATGAGTATTAGGTATAGTTGTATAGCATTAAATGATATTGTATTTTTTGATTTGTAGGTAGAGCCAAATCTGATTTATTGCTCAACAACATATGTGAGGTCTTTAATGGTAAAATAGTTGGAGGTAGGGGCAAGCCGGTGATCACACTTTTAGAGTACATCAGGGAGTATTGCATGAAGAGAATTATGAATGTACAAGGTGTGATTGATAAATGTATTGGTCCTTTAACCCTAACTACAACCAGAATCATGGAATCCATCAAGAAATAAGCTCATTTGATAAAGGTGCAATGGAATAGAGCAAATAAGTATCAAGTTTCAGGTTCACTTAGTGATCAGTGTGTTGTGGATGTAGTGAGTATGACATGTTCATGTAGGAAATAGGAATTGACAGGGATTCCTTGTAAGCATGTTGTTGCAGCTTGTTAGAATATGGCTCTGAATGACCGGGCGGCACCACCCCTATAAACATAGGTAAATCCTTGTTATTGGTTGAGTACATGGAAAGAAACATACTCTCACAAAATACAACCAATTTATGGGACCAACTACTAGGAGAAATCCACATGTCCAACAACAGTTTTGCCACCCAAGCATCATGTCTAGGTAGGCCGACCAAAAAAGAAAAGAAAGAGGTCCAAACATGAGGATGAACCATTTGTAAAAGATGGTAAACTGAGCCAGAAAAGAAGAACCATTACATGTCAATCATGCAGAAACATTGGACACAATAAGGCAACATGTAAAGGACAAGGTCAAAAGGCAACAACAGGTAGTTATTTCAGCTTCAAGCTATAAGTGTGTCTTTGATTAAAACATCATCCAACAGGTTACGAGGACTTTTTATTTTTTTTCAATTTTTTGATGTAGGTGGCAACAATGCAGAAGGCAGTGGTAGTGCATCTAGGTAAGCACAACAAACACAACCTGTAGTTGATCAAGATGGTTTAGGTGGATCAGGTTTTGATGCTGTTTTAGGTTTGTCTGCTGTAGGTGAAGGTGTTGTAGGTGGTCTAGGTGGATATGATGTAAGTGAAGGTGAAGGTGCTGCAGGTGTTACCAGACAAGGTTCTTCTCGCTCTCAAGTGCCAGTAAGTCAAACAAGGAATGCAAATGGAAGAAAAATGGGTGATGGTGTACCAACACAGTCAAGTGCAGCAGGTGGTGCAAGTGAATGGTCTTTCCTGTAATTCCAATAACTAATCTGTTTCAGGAGAGTGTATGTCTGTAATTTAAGTCCACATAAGTGGCAAACATCAAAATCCACATCTGTGGCAACTGTCTAAGTCCTTTTAGAGGCAAACATAAAAGTCCACTTAGGTGGCAAATGGATAATTGCACTTGTTTAGGACTGATTTAAGCTGTTTGTGACCTATTTAACTTATTTCGGAAATGGATAATTGCACTTGTTTAGGACTGATTTAAGCTGTTTGGTCCTTATATAACAGTGAATGTTGTTTGTTACATGTGTTACTACGTTCCATAGTCCATTGAATTGCCAGATAAGTCAAAGTCATAATTTAGTTGCAAAAGCATGTCAGTATCACAAGAGTTTATACACACTTGGTCCTTGATGTTATAATCGGGTTTACCCGTTTGGTCCCTATTTAACAATGATTGTTATTTGTTACACGTGTAACTACGTTTCGTATTTTCATTGGTGGACAAAAGGGCTAGTCTCTGGGCGGGCTAATCTCTTGGCGGGCTAATCTCTTGGCGGGAAAATGAAGAAGTGTGGTTTTCCTTACACGATTAGTCCCATGTTTAACTTTTAGTAGACCGCTAGATCTTGTTATGTCATGTGTATCCAGATGATGAATGATGTCCGTGTTTGTTTTCTAAGTTGTTTTTTGTTTAGTAACTTTTGTTTGTTTTTGATGTTGGTGTTTGTTTTCTTTTACAACAATTCAAAGAAAGATATTTGAGTTAGTAAGACATGACAAAGTCAACAAATACTCTTTGCAATATTCAGAACAGAGCATACAAACTATGCAGACCCACCATCCTTATGGAATACTTTGACCATATTTTTCTTTGTAATGTTAAGATAATGATGAGTTGATTGCTTAGGAGAAAAGACAGAAACATTATGAAGTATCAAAGTCGATCCTATGGTAAACTCCTTTGCAAACCTCTCCTATGTAAGCATTTGTAATGAATAGTACTGGAGATTGTACCAGAAAGGTCTTTGAGTGTTATTGTGAGATTCGCCAGCGCATTCGGCGTTACAAGGACTTGATAACTGAAACCTATTTGATCAAGTTTCCCGTTCTTGAGAATTTTAACATATCCAAAACATCGTCACGATCCTCTAACATTAACGTAGTCAATCGCGCTAAGCCATGGCGTACGCGTAAAATCGTCATCCTCACCCACATCCTCAATAACTTTTCTAATATACTCTTGTGTAGACATTACGGATTCCTCCCCACCTTCTCGTGTATCAACTAATTTATGGAGCTTGGCCGTTTGAACAATACCAGCAGGACCTGGTATTATCCTAATGGGCTTCACAACACAATTATCAACTTGATTGTTTTTAGAAGAAAACAGGGTTTGGGTGGTGGTGATCTCAGGGACTATGTGAGTATTGTTGGTGGGACGGATGATGGGAGTTAGTAGAAGATCGGAATCGTCTATATCAAGGCCTTCTTCCCATTCATGATTTGGTGGTGAATTCATGTTTTAGTGGATGACTGCGATACGGATTTACTTTGTCAACAGATTACACTAGTCTTAAATAAGGTGTAATGTAAACTACGTTTGACTTTTTTGCACCCATATTCACTTGCACTGTTCAATAAACTGAATAGGGCTATCTTTGAAATTGGTCCCTGACATTTATGGTTTTCAACTGAACTGGAAGGTATATTGCTTTTATCTATGAATTTGATCCCTGACATTTAAGGTTTTTAACTGCAATAGTACACCTTTTATATTTAGCCCTTTCCCGTTTACCCGCCTTTTCTACACCCGTTCACATAAATAGAGAAAAACCCAACACTAAATCACATGCCATTTTCATCTAAATATTTACACTTTCACTTGCTTTCCAGATAATTGTAAAAAAACTTAAGATAGCATAACATCTTCACATGGCTAACAATGAAACTTACACATGTTCACAGTGGAAAGTTATGTTATCAGACTCTGACAGTGAGTTGCTAATACCAACTCCATGGTCTGATGAGTCCAAGAATGAAAAAAGGGCAAAAAGGTGGAGAGAAGAATTCGAATGGAAAAGATCCTTGTTTGAGATTGACTTTACTTTCGGTATTAATGCCTTTGATTTAGACAAAGGGACTGACGTAATGAAAGACACGGTTAGCCAGAAAAACGTGTGTGAAGAAGAGGTGCCTTTGAACAACAACATAGGAAAACAAATTGGTGATTTTGTAGATATGCCTAGTGAAGCAGTGGAAAAAAGGATGGATGCTAATGTGCCTGATGAGATTGATGGTGCTAAGGGTGAACAGGTTCCAAACCATGTTGTTAAGAAAGGTAACCTTGAATTTTTGGTTTGTAAAAAGGTTGCAAACCCTGGTGTTAATGAACTAGTGGACAAAGGAAGACCACTAAAGAGGAAAAGGGTCTATGCTGAATAGATGGGTCATGCATTTACTGAAGACGAATGTCAATGCAAATAATGGGTCGTTTATGTGCTATCTTCTATTACTAATGTTTTGCAACTTAAATTACCCTTGTATGTATGTCTTGTAGTTTTTTGTTCTATGTATTTGTTATGTTATGGATCATCAAGTTATACACAAAGCATCTACGACACCAACAACACATTCTAGTGAAATGATTCATTCAATAATAACCAAAAATTTGAATCATACCTCATCAAGGAAACACATTTTAACAATAATAATCCATAACCCAAAAAAGATAACCCCCAAGCCGACCTTGATTACAAAGACTTATAAAAGTGAAACCCCTTCATGGCCTGATGGTGCAACTGTAAAGCTGTCGACCTCATCTCCATCGCCCTTATCATATCATCCTTCTGATGGCACTTGAGTTCCTGCCTTGTCTTATACGCCATAACATTTGTCGGCAAGCGTTGTTCAAGCTCTCCTATAAACGAGCGCCTTTCATCTATAATGTCAAGCAACTGCCTCGTTAAATTATTGATTTCAGTATTCGACGAGCAAAAACCTCCCTCTGCGTCTTTAAGTCGAAATAGACAAGCTGGTTATGTTGATCTTTTTAAGCTGGTTCTGAATTTGTCCAAGAGCCCTCAGTTGATTCATAATTCACAGAATCCATTGTCTGCGGGCCCCCCCATTAACAAAAGTTTTGTTTTTGGTTAGTGAAATGTGTTTAGTAAGTTAAGGAATGTATGTGTGTATTTTGGATATGAAGGACCAAATGCTGTGGTGTCATTTAAATCACAATTGGAAGGACATGGTGATTAATAGACTACAGAAACGAAGCGTCGAGAACGCAATTATTACACTAGGAAGGTATATGTTAAAGGCGGCTAAAATATTTTTCAAGGGCCAAGCGTGCAAGAAACGTGTGGAACATTTATTGTGTATTTTGCCGGGAAATAGAAAGGGACCAACGGTGCAAGTTACAATAAATAAAAACGACTGGGTAACACAACGACTATAAAGTCTCCACATTTTTTACTAGACAAAAAGACAAACAAAGGCAAAATTAGAAACCCGTTTCAAGAATGTCTTCTTCATCTTCTGCCTTCGGTTACAGAGTGTAAATGTGGGCTTCCGTTGATGACACTCACCTCTTTGGACATCGGGACATCCCTGTAGACGATTTGGTGTTTGCCCTAACAAATATGTAATCCGTTGCATTTTCTGGATCTTATTTTATTACCTAATCATAAATTCTCTTATTTTTAGAAAAAATGAATCAAGCACTGTAACAGTGCGGATTGGAATGATCCTGGGAGTTAGAGGAATTAAATGGTACATAACTCATTTTATGAGATGCATTCTGCTTCTAATCCACTAAGCAAAGAGAAGAACTAGAAAATGAATTAACGAGCACAGCCGTAGGAAGAACTTGTAGTCCTTCAAGTAGAGTTTGCTGATATGGAAGGTCAATGCATCAACTCATAGAAGAATTGAAGAAAAGTCAAAAGAATGCTTTCTTTTGGAAGTCAACTGCGATTAGTGTTTGGGTTGTGGCTCGTTTATGATTTGTATGAATTTAATTAGTTTGTTTTATGGCTTTTGTTCTAGACAAAACGTCATGTGAACGCGGTGTCACTTCAGGGTGAACATTATCAGTACCACAAAACAACATACAATACCACACACATTATAGTGAAATAATTAATTGATTAACAAAAGTTGAATTCACACATTCATGAAAAAACTTAAAGAAACAAACATTTAAACGAATATATTAACAAAAAGCCAACATAACAATCCCCACAGCCGCCTCTACCGTTTACGAGTTCTGTCAAAAAATGAACCTCCTTATGGAGAGACCTGAAGGCGCAATTCCTTCTTCAGCTCAATCACCTCAACGAAAACAGCCTTCTGAATACACTTGAGGTGCTCCCTCGTCTTACAGGACACCAAATTTCTCGGCAAACGTTCAAGCTCTTGTATTATCGCACGCCTATAATTTACATTTGTAAGCAACTGCCTCTGCCTCGTTAAGTTGGAAAGTTCATTTGCTTGCTGAGCTTCCCTTTGGGTCTGTATGAGTTCCTCCAGATGAACAAATCCATGAGCAGCACCAATAGTGAAAGGGTTTAGGAAGTAAAGGTATGTATGTGTGTAGTTTGGATTTCAAGGAAGATATGCGAAGTGGATTTATATAGAAGTGAATAATATATGGATATTAATTGATTACACAAGCGAAGTGTTAAAAATACGCAATTACTTCAATGGAATGGTAAATGCGGTTAAACTGTGACATCACATCATGCACTTATTACAAGGACTAAGTGTGCAAGTAACATGTAGAACATTGCTTCTGAAATTGGTGGGAAATGGAAAGCCAATATAACGCATTGAGGGACCAACGATGTAAGTAAAGAAAAAAACACTAACAAAACTACTTCAAACTATTATTAACCAACAGGCAACGGTCATAAAGTCAGGACTTCTTTTTTTCTTAAAAAAAGCAGAAACAAACTCAAAATTACAAAACCATTTCAACAATATCTTCATCTTCTTTAACGGAAGAATCGAAGAAAAGTCAACACAATCCTTTCTTTCAAATGTTAACTGCCATAGTGTTTGAGGCAGTGGCTTCCTTTATGTTTGTTATGAATTACTTTAGTTGGGATTTATCTAGTCTAATCAATTGCATGTAAGGGAAATCATGCCTGTTGCCATAAGCAGGCGTATGAATTATCCATGATCAGTTGTTGTTCTTAATGGCAAATGGTTATACAGATTCTTTGACTTTTGCTAACTCATACCAGTGACCCAATTGACTTTCACTAAATCATACCAGTAGACTTTATAAGTCAAACAAATTAACACATTCATCCACAATAATATGACTAACAACCGAATATATTCATTCCATCAACCAACGCAAAATCATATTCATCCACATAACCCATTACCTACTAAGAACTTCTAGCAAAAAAAGCAAAATCTCTAAACATTCACATTGTACAGTAAACATAAAACTCAAAAACAACCCAGCTGATGATGAGAAATGTCAGCAACATGCGTCGCTTTTCTTCAACCATAGCAAGGATTTCTTCAAGCTCATTACGTGACCTCAACAACCTTGGGATAATCTGAACAGACCTTTGACACATTGGTGGATCATACCACCTGAGGAAGTTGACACAGGTTGAACTCTGAAAAGATTCGAAAAAGGATGTGTAAATATACAAACAAAATGATTTGTTACATATTTTTCGATTGGATCATACTTACAAGTGTAGGACAACCATAGAAACGACGACCTGGATTCCGATTAGTCCATGATGTCCTAATCACAGCTTCTAAACCACACGCACAACGAACCATTTTATAATTTTTGTCTTATACTTTGCAAACCATCATTTATAATACACAGAAACGAGTCAGGGAGCAATGGTGCAACCGCTAAAGGACAAAAAATAGCAACAGTAAAACACCTGTTGGAAAAACAAAAAAACAGAAAAAAAAATTACTGAGGGACCAACGGTGAAATAATGACGAAAATTTGAAATTACTAAAGTGCTCATCGTTGACAAGTCAAACTAACAACCGTTACGTATAACGGGGCTCGAGGGACCAAACGGGTAAGAATAGTGACAAAAAAGGACTAACGACATCGACCCCCATTATCTAGGGAGTGAATCCGCAATCGGGCCTAACCTTGGGGATGAATAGTGTAATTTACCCTAATTAAAATTTAATGTTTAAACGCAGTGCACGCACGGGTATTAAAACTAGTTGCTAGGAAAACACTAGGAAATTCCGTAGAAAAATTATAGGAATCCTGTAGGTAATTTCCCACGAAAAATGTCCCTAGGAAAAATTTACTGGTGTTGCCCTGTTTTAGTGACAATGCGGTAGGTACTTGACAGACGGGAAAGTGATGTTGACTTAATGACAAAAGTTTTATGGCCATATAATGCAAAAAACAAAATGATAAAGTGACCTTAGATATTATAGCAAAAGAAAATAATATATACTGTATTATATAATACAGCATATATAACATTACATTGCATAACAATCTTTATTGTAGATAGTAACGATTGTATTGCATAATCATTAATATTAGGCCGGTTAATACATCATCTGGATTGGATGAGGATCTTTAACGATAATGAGGGCCGGTTGGTTCAGTTGTTGGATATGCAGGCGGATCGTAAAGTGAAGTAGCCACTACCGGTTTGGAAGCAACAGTAGGATAATTTTTAGCATATGGGTCAAGCGATTCCACTAATTCTCGACGTCCAATTTTCTTCAGAGTCGTCAAGGCTTGGTAACTAGGTAATTTTTTGATCTGCGAGGCTAGGTGAAGCCCTTTAAAAAGAATTAAATATCATGAATATCGTACTTGATCATGAAAAAGAAAAAACTTGATGTTTAAAAACTTCCAAATGCTATATATATAATAAAACAAACAAAAAGTAATATTATCAAGCACAAGTCTCAAATTTTAAATATAACTCATTATTGATAATCTGAATTCAAATGCCAAATATGAAAGAATCAATATATAAAAAATAAAATATAAAGAATAATTAATATCGGATAGAATATTAAATTAGTTTAGGCTTAGACATAGTTTTATTACATGAATCAAATAGGTCAAGATTATAT